>NIZV01000033.1:0-224978 GCA_003947045.1 Fusarium ambrosium
TAATCCCATCCATCTCCGCTCCCACCCACAACCCCTCCTCCGCCCAGCAGAAAATAATAGCGAGGCCGAGCGCTAGAGCATTGGCTTTTTTTCTTTCATCACCGTAATTTCATCAGTCCTTAACAAGAAACAAGAGATCGGACTGTACATGTAAGGAGAAGAAACAAGGCCAGAAAAACGGGTGGTAAAAAAAGAACAACGCGCAGACAACACAATGTAAAAAAACAAAGGTGATCCTAGACTCCCTTCTACCGTAGGGATCTGGTTCTGGTACTTCAAGCAAAGGACGGAAGAAAAAAAGGGTTGTGAAAAAAGGAAGGCTTTCTCCTCCACCCCATCCGCGACATCTGCTCTTCATGTCGTGTAGCAGATGCCGTGTGTGTCAAACCTCCTTTTTTGTATCCCACCTCATGAGATTGGAATCCCACCCACTAGACAATAAGTACTTTGGTTCATAAGAGAGAAAAAAGTGATAAGAGAGAAAAGGCAGTGCATAATAATAATGAAGGGAAGTGTTTGGAGTTTCGTGAAATGAGTGCGGGCCCAAGTGGAATGCCCAATGCTCCACGTGTCGTATAGACCGTAGAATAGATGGCAGATGTGCCGTGTCGTTTGAGTATAGACTCTCAAGAGTATGAGAGAGCAACCATGCCATGAGTGTGAGAAACGAAATGCGAAAAAGCAAGAGGCGTATGATACATAGGGGAGAAGACAAGCCATATGTGTCTTCATAACCCCCTCCTCATTCTTATTACCTGCCCCGGGATGAGGATCATGCAGACATCAGTCATCGTAGCGCTTTAGTGAGCTATTTGCATCATGCCAAATCGCTCTTCTTCCAGCCGCCTGACCATATCCCGATCCCGGGCGGTTCTGGGGTCGGCGTCGATGCCGAGGATCGACGAGATGCGTGTCTTGTCCTGGCCCTTGGACTGAGCCTGGTTCTGCGCCTCCTTCTCAGCGTTGCCTGGGCTGGAGATGGGAGTGATTGGTGTGATGGATGAGGGGCTGCAGCATGTGCCCGTCTTCCAAGCCTGCTCCAGCACAGTTGGCGAGACGTTGGGTCCGTACTCGTTGGCGATTGTTGTCCAGAACGAAGCGCGGTGAGCAGAGTAGATGGAGTGGAGGCGAGAAAGGTCGACGTGGGCAGCTGTGTGGGCAGGCGCAGGGGGGATGCCAGAGCAGTCAAGGCGGAGAGGTGGTGTTGTTCGGTGTTGCGAAGCTGCGCGGTGGAAGGGGGCAGGCATCGGCACGGAGGCATCGGTAGCCGGGGAAGCATATGTCGAGACGGGAGGAGGGAGAGGCATGCCCGTGGGCTTGGGCAGAATGGAGGGCAGCCTTGGTACCTCACCGGGGCCGACAATGCTGGGGAGTTGGATGTGGTTGCCGTGGTGGACGCCGCTGATGTTGCAAGGAGGAGGGCTGTAGCTGCGAGAGCTGCCAGGGGGAGAAGCTGAGCGGGAGATGCTCTCCCGGGCTGGGCTCGCGGTGCTCACATGCACAGCGGGTGAGTGGTCGATGGAGGCTCCGGATGATGAGACGGAGGCGGCACGCTTGTTGCGTCGGTTGCTGCCATGAGAGAGCTGGTGATAGTGAAGCCGGCACGCCAGCTCAGTCTTTTTGAGGTGGGCAGCAATGTACTTGTAAGGCATCTTCTGAAGACGGGTCTGGATAAGATATGCCTCCTGGATGTTTGTGTTAGCAACCGATATAAGTCAACTATATCTTGGCTTCTTTCTCACCTCCTCATCACTCCAAGCACGTCCACCGCCAGTCGACGAAGCCTTGCGGCTCTTTGTTACGCCGTAGTCGTGGCGGTCCATGGAATCCCTCGAGGGGATATAAGGCGCAGCGGCCTGAGCTATCTGCTGAGAAGGCATTTCCTGAGCTCGAAGGGTGTTTTCCGTTGCTGAATGAGTGGTTTTGTTTTTTCCTCAAGAATCCGCAAATGGGGTATCGTTAAAAAGAAGAAGTTGATAGAAAAAAGGTCGTCGCTTTAGTTTCTTCAAGAATCGAAGGCGTTATAAGAATGGAGGCCAGCCGTGTTTGTGTATGGTTCGACCACGCAAGAGGGAGAGATAGATAACTCGAAGCGATCGCAAATCGTTCGACGAGATACTGTAAGGAAGGTGATGCCGGATGTGCTGTGTAAAAAACCCGCGAGATTATTCCACTCGAAAAAAGAATACAGACACCGGAAAGAATCGAAACTATTCAGTCAAGGAATAGGTCGAAGGTGAAGTAGATGTTGATCGTTGGTGTTATACCGTTGTCAAAGGAGTGTCAGCAGCCAAACCAGTTGGTCCGATAGTTTTGGTGATAATGAGCGTGATGGGACTAGCTGCCAAAAGAGCCAAGTTCGGAGAAGAGAACGAGACGCAACAGCGTTTCTCGTAAGAAGAAGAGAAGAAAGAAAGAAACGTTGATGGATAGAGAGGATGACAACCCAGGTGAAGAAGGAAGAAGGGAAGGGATTCAAGTAAATAGATGGGAGGGGCAAGTGGTGTAATAATAATAATTCCCAACCAGCCCACAGACCCAGACTGTACTCCAGATACAGTAACAGTACCTGTCTGTATGCCCTTGCACCTTAATCAATCAACTACAGAAACCCTAGCCTAGCCAGGTACCTGTTGCCTGCACCTAGCTAACGCACGCGTCTTACTACTACTAACTGCCCGACGGCAAAGCAGCAATAAAAGTGGTCTCCCTTCGGGGCCCGGGGAGGGGGGCAGATTGCAACGGCCACGACGGTGGTGATGGTTCGGACCAGGGCCAGGGGTAGGTACCCCCCGTCACATCTTGTGAGAGGAGGGACAGGGGGGTTAGTTAGTCCAGGCTGTTCTCAAGGGCATTTGCATTGTGCTGCAAGAAAGCAAAACATGTCCGTTCCGTTCCATGGGGATGGGGGGGAGAAGGAAACTTGTGACAGATTTTTTGCCCATCTAACGCTTCCCGTCTGGGTTCCAAAACCACCGGCGGCCATATGCTAGCCAAGAAATGGAGCTAAACACGGCATTGTCAAAGACGCTACTCCCGTACACTCCTCTGTAACAGTAGACGCTGGGAGAGGCTGATGAGAAACAAAAAACTAATACCCACGGTGTGTCTTGTCTCGTCTTTGCTCTTCACACACAAGAAACGCCACCGATGACAATGGGCTTCGCACGCCCCCCGGTGAGATCTATCCAAACAGGAATCTGAAGCGAACCATCCACCGCAACCGCAAACACGCCCCCCCAAGCGAGAAGAGCTCCATCCCGCCATCTCATCATCCATCCCCCTCCAACCCAACGCCATCGTTCTTTTTTAACAGTAACTTTTAGGGCCCAGATTTGTTCCTCCCAAACAACCCTTGCCCGGCAAAACGGTCACCACCGCTCGTAGCGTCCCGCCTCAATCAAAGTTTCGTCCCACCCCTGGTTCTCACCATTACCACCTCGTACAGCAGACAACTGGAGAGAAGTCAGTCAGACAGGCAGACTCTCACCATCGACTCGACAGAACCCAGCAGGCCTGTGCTGTGCGAGGCTCTTTTCTGTCCTCCTTTCCTTGGCATCCGATCTCACAAGAGAGGGGGCGGGCCACCGTCAGCCGTTGGAACCATCGTGCCAGAAGTTCTTTCCAGGGTTCCTTTCTTTCTCTCTCTCTCTCTCTCCGTCATCTGCATTAGGAACTCTAGCTGTATCCTCACACACCCCCGGCTTCCCGTTCCTGTTCCTGTTCCTGTGCCTGACAGCCGCCGCCCTCTTTGACGGGCGGGGGGCTAGGTTGTGTTGCACCCACCTCAGCTTCAGGTGCACGCGCTCGCTTTCGCGGTAATATGTGCTATAATGTTTAGCCTTGCTGTTTCTGTATGCAGGTACATACGCACAACGAAAACAACAACAATAACAACAACATGCATCCAACGAGAGAGCCTCCCTCTCTTAGCCTAGGCAAGCAAGGGGTGTTCGCTATCGGATAGCCTTTTGGGTTTACACCTCGTGGTTTGGCAGGGCACATCAGCAAAGAAAGAAACGGGGCACCCCGTCCATCGCCGCCGCCGCCGCCTCAAGGATCCTCTTGAGGACCGTGACTCCCCTAAGCCACCCCGACGGGCTCTCGTACCTACAGTAGTTCATGAGTCTATCTAGGCCCGGGCGTTAGAGATAAACGCGATCCAAAAGGCCGCTAGTTTCCCTTGACCATCCATTGCATCTCAAGCATGAATCCAGCGTCGCAGCCGCTTGTGAGTTTGATGTCAGAAAGCACACACATACATAGCACAGTAGCATCAAGGGATGAGAAAGGGACGGGACCCCCTCCCCATGAACAAGGACCCAACTGTTTGGTTTGAGGTGGTTCCATCGAAACAGTGGCCTTCCTTCGTCGACTTGTTTCCTCGGCTCGGCTGAGACGGGTCTTGTATGTTGGTGCTGAGCGGGTAACCTTGTCTTCCAGGGCTCTTCGTGATAGGTGGGCGCAAGATATGCCGTCCAAACGACACGCGCACTTGTGATGATGCGCACATACCAGATGCCTCCATTCAGAACTGCAGCGGGACAACAAGCGCCTGTCTAATTTCAATACGGTTTGCTTGCGCCTCTATCTCTCTTCTCTAATGTCGTGAGAGGGAGGGAGGAGGAGGAGTCATGAGTTGAGGCTCAGCTTCTGCTTCAAGCGTCCTCTATTCCTCAACCACATCACCCCTTTTTTCCTCTCTTCTCTTCCCGTCAAGCCATTCATTACCCTCTAATTGGCAAGCCTCTTCCAACTTTTTTTTTTCATCCCATCTCTCTTCAACTGTCCGTCTGTTTCGCATACAACACCCGGCCCACTCCAACTGCTAACTAACCTTTCGCCGCTTCCTTAGCTTCCGCTGTGCCTCCCAGGGTCAGGGATCCCCCCTTGAAACCCACTAACGCACTGGCGTAATTTCACCTCAGTATCAGGGATCAGTCCAAGAAGACAAGACCGTTTTTGCAGGCCGTGGGTACCCCCTGTGCTGATTGGGTGGATTGCCAACATCTACTCAGTTCCGGCCAGCCTTGGCTCTGGGGACGTCTTCTCGCCAAACCTTGGGATACGATGTCTTGCTCCATCTTCATGTCCACACTCAGCTTCGACTCGATCCCTTTTGGGGTTGCTGGTCCGCGGCACGGTCAAGGAGAAGTGGAGGATGTGCCGTGTGCATGGTCAGGGGAAAGAGAGCATGTGTGTGCTATCGACCATGGAAACATATTCCCCCCCAGAGGCGAAAGACGGAGAAACAGGAAACGCTGGCGCCGAAGCGAGACGAGACGCCTTCTGTCCGGCACCTGACGGGCTTCTTGATTCGATGGCGACGTAATTCGTAAACCCGGGCACTCATCTGTCTATTCTTAGAGCCCCGGTTGGCGAAAAAACACTACGATGGCAAGGGATGAACAGTGACCGTACAGCGGTGAAGGGGACCATGTAACGAGGTGTTGATGTAGCTTTGATCTCTCCCCTGGCTAGAGATCTTCGTCTTGCAAACCCATGCATATAGCTCCTGTATAAGATGCACTAGCTGCAGCTATTGGTCCTGGGTCGGCCGCTCTGGGAGTTTGTTGTGTGTGGCGCCAAGCAAAACTCTGAATGCCCTCAAGTTTCTGACACGGAGGTCTTACAAGGCAACGTTGGGGAGGAGAAACACACCGTCGACCTTCGGATGGCGGTAGATCCGAAACTCGGATGCGGCTGTGCCGAACCTGACAGGAGGCTTAGTGAAGCCGGATAGCTATAGTTCCTGTGTGAGGTCTGAAGCAGCGATCAAACGTGTAGAGATCTGAAACTGCCAGATGAGATGCCGAGGCTGGGGAAAATGTTTGGAGGCACCACAGTTTCAATGTAGATGTTTCTGTAACCTCGCTTCGAGGTTCAAAGTCGTAGTTCATCTGGACTACTTGGAAGGAGGGCTATAAGACGCCATTATGAGAGTGTTTGCAAAGTTGGTGATCTACCCCCTCAGGATGAGTCGTGGTGTTTCAGGAGTCTCTTGGGCGCGTCGGCCTGCAGTTGAAACTGACAGCTTCCAAGTTCTAGCTTAGCGAAGGAGTTGTTTGTTGACAGCTGCAGAGTAGTAGCAGTGGCTGGCCAACTGGTAGTAGCCTCGGACTCGCCGTTGTGTGGTGGTGGTGGTGACTGACATGCCTGACTGACATGCCCCCAGGGCTTGTAACCCTCTATCCATACTGCATGCTCCGGCATCGAGTCTACCCGGGTCTGGTTCGTCAATCTGTGTTTCACTCGCTCGGGAAACCGTAGTCAATAATGCGTAGGGCCAATGTTCCAATGGGTCCTCTGCGATAGCCGCTTCCGTGGTGGCATGAAACACCATTGAGTTGTTTGAGATTCTTTTAAGCCCAGCCTTAAGTCCCCGTACCCATCGTTATACTACCGGCAGGGTCGCATCGCCTGGCCCTATGGCAGCAAAGAGGTTGTAGTCGTCCCAATTGGCAGCCAGTTCTGCGACCAGGGTGGTTTCATCCCATGGCTCACGGGGTCGACGAGTTTCGAAACTTGCAGCTTGTTGGAAGTGGCATAAGGGCCGACGTAGGGCGGTCTCGTGGTCTTCGGATCGGGCTTATAATCTCCTCGTATAGGTGAACCTGATGCTATGGTGCTCGGAATCTATTTCCCCGATATAATTAAGGCATGTGGATTTGTTATGTTTCTCGATGGAGAGTGTGCCCCGTGCTTCTACGCATGTCGACGTGGGACATCAGACCATGTGGATGACAAGCGTGTTTCGAAGCGGGGATCGGCACTCCGGCGAGAGAAGGTGGAGGAGACGAGGGAGATGGATGCCGGATCGTCATAGTAGTCAAAGTTGGCCATGTTGGCCTTGTCCTAGGGCATCTTGTTAGGGTTGACAGCTGCTTTTGCTTTTGAAAGTGATTTCTGACAATGGGCACTTGGAGGCTGAAGTTACCCTAGACACGTGCCCAACGATGGCAGCCCAACATTTTTACCTAAATTTTACGTCGGACAGCATTGGTTATGGTTTGTGCGAGATATCGTTCACGGTAGAAAGGCCGAGATGAATAATCTGTCAAGAATATTGTGAGCGAAATTGTGTTGTCAAGCGTAACAATATCGACCAGAACATAATGTTGGGATGAAAAAAGAAGAAAAGGAGCATTTGGCGTGTGCGGGGATGGCTCACCTTTTGGGGAAATAAACGACTAAGTAATCGGCCACTTTCAAGAGATTGAGCCGCAAATGCAGGAACACAAACTTAGAACCATCAGAATTCAATGCAGAATGCCATCGACGTCGCATGGGAGTTGGGAGTGTCGGCCCCAGTCCCGAGGAGGGAAGAGACTTGAGAGGTACACGAGTTGAATGTCACGATCTTAGCTCGAGACGCGTCCAGATTGCCGGGTACCCGTTGTACCTCCTCCCTCGCCGACTGGGACTGGGACGCTGGGTGGAGAATCCGGGCAGATCCATCCTCCTGCGAGATGCGGCTCTGAGCCTGGTCCCGTCTCTTGGAGGCACGTACCGGGCATCTACAGGCTAAAAGGGACGACCTCTGGATGGTCAAATGTGCCAATTGTACGTGGCTGGAAAACCCAGAGGTTCATCAAGACCCGAGCGGGGATCATCACCTGCCATTCGTCGACAACCGAATTCGTACGAGCCACTCGCGATAGGCTATCAGCAAGCTGCTGGAGCAGGTGTGATGCGAGACGATTCGCGCCATGGATGACGCGAGAGGTGTCCTCACGAGATAAGAGATAAATTCGCTGAAGAATTTTATTCAAGTCGGGATTGCAGAGATGTCTTCTTTGAGATGCTATCCAGCAGTAAGGAACAGACCGAATAGATCACGGGTCACGAGCTGCCTCAACATGGAATCGTACTGTATGGACCCCGGCACGTACCCTAGACACTGGTCCTGAGTATCAACTATTTGCTGCTCTCTGACTGGCAAATCTCGCCTGATCGGGCGGCCAATCTGCTGAGAATCATGATGATTTTGCAGCACCCATCAGCCAGTCAGCGAACGGTGAACCGAGCCTCCCGCTCCGGCGAAAATGGCGGAGGCCGCTGATTCAATAGACATCCGGGCTCATCAAACCGCGAGAGGCCTCATATAACTCTCCCGACGAATATTCCCACGACGAAACAAACAAACTTAAAGCGACTATATCCATATTACTACTCGGTTAATCAGTCAAACAAATCGCCCTCTCACGAAACAAGCAAAACAACCTTTTTTTGAGGCTTGACTTTGACCCCATAGTGGCTTGGGAATTTGCAAGGCGGGGGTAGACGCGCGTAAGCCAAACAGAGGTGAGAACGTGACGGGGTACAGCAGGTACGAAGGGCACGTACCTGCCAGTACTTGTTTTCTCTTGGTCCAAGTTGTTTCCCAGGGCGCAGGATTGCATCAAGGCCCGTGCAGGAGGAGGACCCGCTGAGTCATAGACGCACTGTCCATCACACGCAAAAAACTGCCTGATGACACAGTGTTGATATCTTATCAGACAGTATGCCCCACCGCTTCGATTCACAGTGGACCCACTTTTCCCAAGGGTCAGTAGCCTTCAGTCGCGCTGTGCCCAAAAATCCATTCCCCCATTTCTCCCCTTTCCACCAAAAAAAAGGGCGAGCCAGTCCAAAACATCGACCACCTTCCCCTCCCCCCCAGGTCCCAGCGACTTCCCAGGTCCTGCCCGAGTTACTTTGCCTCGAGGTACCGTCCATCGTCCGCTCTCCCAGGCCTCTCTTTTTTTGCCTGTCCACCTTCAAATCCTCGATCCTACCGACGGATGCGAGGTATCGATTGTACTTCCCTTTTACACGTTGCCCGAAACCTCAAGCTTCATCCTCGCTCGGCGGATCCACTGCATCTTGCCCTGCCCGTTTGCTGCACCTGTTGCCTCTGCAACCAAAACTCCATCAAGTTCTGGGTCACGACACCTTCTGTCGTCACCATCGCCGCCAGAACAGGCGCACTTGTCGCATTCCCCTGTGGCCTTTTGTGTCCCAGGTAAGCCTTTTATTCTACATTTGTTCTTGTAATCCTCGCCCTTGGATATTACCGCGTTTTCAAATCATGACTATTCTCATTTGCCCACGTTTTTTTTGCGCGTCATGTCTTCCGTTGATGCCGAGTTGAGCTCCGGAAGTGAGCTTCACTGGGGCTTAGTCTGGTCACCCAACCACATGAATATGCTCTTTACTCTTTCGCCAGCGGCTCTTACTCGCACCCCATCCATCGGCCCTTGATGTACACACAACACCCTCACACACCTCCGCTTCACATTCATAATGTACTTTTGAGATTCAGCATCGGCATCGAATTTCACTTTACCTTAGCCCCAGTCCAGACTCATCCCAACCACCAAAAAAGAACCGGGGCTTCGGTCTGCTTCCCCATTTCACCTCGGCGCGCGGAGGCAGCACGGCATCTGACCGCGCCGTTGCAAACACGTTCTTTCTTCCCAGCCTTGCATTGTACCGAAACCTGTAGAAGGTTCAACTCACCAGTCTTTGACCTGTACTAACCCCAACGAAACAAGCGCAACCTTTCCAGAAGATTAATCACACTTTTTTCCAAGGGCCTTCGCGGTAACATCCTGTTGACATTTGCGCGGACACAAAACCCGGGCAGCATTCCACCACACCACGTCCCTCTTACCAACCAGATTTCGACCCTACCCTCGCCCACACATCACTAGTTCCCATCTGGCAGAGAACTTCTCAAACACGCGAACACCCTCTACTCGTGTATCTGTCTTGTCCTAGCAATCCGGTGTGCGTTACTTGCCCCGGTTGTTGTCAAACAGTTCACGCCTTGGCACCTCTTTTTATTTTCCCTTGGACTATTTCAAAATTTGCCCGTAAGTTCAGTTTTCCCTTTTCAATGACGCGATATCTGGTTCGTTTCTTGATTGTTTCTTTGCGCGTTTTGACGCGGTCGCGTCATGCATGAGAGAGAGGCCTGAGCCGTCATGATTCTTGATGAGCGCAATGCCTCTTTTCCCAGAAAGAGCAAGAAACATGTTTCGTGACGACACCTCGCATTGCAAGTGACTTGCGGGCCATGTTTGTATCGCGAATTGAGATCACACCTGAAGCCTCAAGACCCCGGTCGCGTCACCACACAGTTTGCGCGTGTTGCAGACCCACGTCTGCTGCATATGGACTGACCAGTCATTCTGGCTCCTGGTGACCATCATGACTTGACTCCAACAGCTGTACCTGCGGTCGTGTCGGCCTCTTGTCGCCCGGCTTTGGTTCATCTTTCGTCCTTTTAAACAAACACTTGTGGATCTTGATACTGATCTTGTCATCGTATTTAGAACATGCAGCAGTGGCAGGTTGGCCCTATGCCAGATTATGTCTACTCCAATTCCACCACTCATCAACCCAATGAAATCCAGTAAGTACATCCCTTGATTTTGATACTTCCTGTACATCGCCGAGCATGACCTCGGGCATGGCCTCTGCTACACGGCGCAGTCTCGGCTATGCTACGGAGTATTCTCATGTTGGCATCGCCCTGGGGGGACTCCTGCAAGATGCGTATCACCGCCTCTTCTCTAGTTTATACCCCCCGCCTATCTATGTCCTCGCATCAACTGGGCTACTTGCCTGGGTTCCTGGAGTGACTCGGGATTATTGTTCCCTCGTTGGCCGTCGCCATGCCAAATTATGACCACAGCAATGTCCGCGAAGAAACAACACCGCTAACCAGCGTACCGTCATAGTAATCCTCATCCGTCGTACCAGCAGGACATGTCCCGCCGGAACGAGCGCATGGAGTTTGCCTACGGAGCTCCCCAGCCAAACATGGCACCTCCGCCGCAGCATCATCCTGCCCCCGTTCAACCTCCCATGAATGTTCCTCAACAACCGCCGCCGAACGGTCCTCCACCGCCTCAGCAGACTCCCACCCCGACTCCTACCCAGCCTGGTCGGCAGCGAAAGCGACCCGCACCCACGTCTGCCCCTCCTCCGGTCACGAGTGCGCCTCCCGCGCCCGTCGCCCCCTCGCAAGTCCAGCCGCCTGCACCCGCGCCTCCTGCTCCCCCAGGTGGCTCCCCAGGTGGCTCCCCCCCCAACCCCAGGCTCCCGTAGACGATGCGAATGCGGCTCCAGTCGTGCCTCCGCCAGCCAAGAAGAGCAGAACCAATACTCCCTGGACACCTGGAGAGGAGCTGCGGCTGAAGCAGATGCGAGATGCGGGAAATAGTTGGGCAGAGATTGCAAAGGTAGGCTTTCACTATGCGAATCGAGGGTATGGATTGCAGGCTAAAACACAATTGGTAGACTTTCCCTACGAGAACAGAAGGTTCCGTCAAGAAGCACTGGTATAAGGTATGTGTCCCGATATGGATCACACCGTCCGAGTTCAAATATCTAACTGGGTCTAGGATATGCATTATGCCGAGTTTGCTGAGGACGAGGTAACCACAGTTTGCCCTGAACGTTGACCAACCAAGCTGACCTCCCCCTCATCAGAGTCAAGCGTTGTTGAACGCCATTAAAGAGTACGAAAATAATAAATGGAAGGTGATTGGTCAGAAGGTCGGCAAACCTGCCAAGGTACGAGCCCATAACAATTTACTTTGACAAGGACATGCACCATGTTAACCATTAATGCAGGCCTGCGAACAGTACGCCAAAGAGCATTTCCCGGGTATGGTCACGAAGCTCGGCCGCTAAGGGGCGACCATTTGCGCAAGCAAGTCAGACTAACCCCCTGACAGATCTCTTTGCCAATTCAAAGGGGAGATAGGATAAGTCAACCATTCCAATTGGTAGACTGGTCTCCTCACGAAGCGTTCGTACCAACGCGGCCGGGCTGTGATCTGTCACAACCCGCCAGGGGATGCCACCAGGTTCGGCTCTCCTGATTTAAGACTCTTGGCAGTAGGGGGAAAGATGAAAAGCACAAAAATACGGAAAGCTTCAGCGGCGGCGTTCGCTTCGCAGTTTTTACTGAACTTGTTTAATGGTTACTCGTACCTTTTTTTTTTCTTATTTGTTTAACGACGAGATATGGCGGATTTCAACTGGCCTTGCTACACCCTTTGGGACCGGATACGGAAGGGGAGCAGGATTTGATGGATTTGTTGTACGGCGCGTGAGGGGATGGGAAATGGAACACTCGTTGTAGCAACACTTCGCACCGGTGGCTCTCAATGGCTGCTGGAAACTGGACGGGAAATACGGAGACGGAATGGCACACTTGGGGGAATAAATTGCTGCTGGATCGGGTCGGGACGGTCCTTCTGGTGGCCGTGTGGTTTGACGGATGCTTCTTGGGACCCTCGAGTTGAGGTAATGTCGCAGCAAGACGCGGAGGGATGGATGAACCGTTGCAAGACGGAACCTGGAGCGTTATGATGGCTTTTTCATTTTTCGCTTCTTTCTCCCCTTTCTTCACTCTCAGGCGGAGGAAGGACGAGATTGCTCGATTTAGGATTGGTTATACTTATACCCCAACGCCTGGAGTTGTTTCCTTGCACCTGAAGTACAAGTATTGGCCTTGGCTGTGACGAGTTTGCGACATTAATGAAGGGTTGCCGACTACTATGCATCTCCCTGGGGTAGTGAGGTACTTTGGAGACAAGTCTCGAGTGTTGGACAATGACTTATAATGGGGAAGTAGACCAGGGATGGTCAGGTACAGACAATGGTACTCGACCATGGTGTTCCTCATCAGCCACACTAAACCCTGGTTGCATGCGCCGAGCGAGATGTGCATGTAATGAGACACTCAGTCTGGCTTCTGGGGTTACTACGTACTGTAGGTAGGTGCCAGGAATGAATGGACCAAATTGAAGATGGCGGTCAAGTTTGGAGCGAAGGAAAGTCGTTGGAACCCTGGGTCGGTTTCTAATGCGACATGAGGATGTAATTGCCCCGGCTGGCTTAAGCATGACTGAAGCTTGGATGTGAGCTTCTTGACCCAGTTTGGCATAGGCGACTACAACTCTGGGCTGGCTTAGTACCTTTGGTGAAGCACCCAGAACGCCTCGACCAGGATGTCTCCCTCAGAGTGGCATTGGGCTGTCGTGTGCCATTGTGGCGTCGAGGCTTGCGTGATGCTTTGTGCGACAAAGAGGGATTGACTGCTCTGAGGGGTAGCGGTGACAACGGCGATGCATGATGGCGTCGAAGGCATATGGAAACTTGTCAGACGCCAACGACATGGCATTGTTTGCTACTGGTTGAGTACCTTATGTGCATGCTTATTGGGATGGGATTGGGTGGTATGATATTGCAGCTTATGGGCAGGGATTGATGAATCTATGGTAGCCTGAAGCTGAGGCAAGGCATTGTGTCGAGAGCCTGGAACAGAGCTAACCAGGGCAAAGAGAGGCTGTCACGTCAGGTGACAGACAGGACAGTTTAGGAGATGAATGGGTTATCACGAGCAAGTGAATTTGTTCTTTGCATAAAAGATAAGGGCTAACAAACTGTGCTGTGAATTATCTGTGGATATCTTTGCTTGGGCCGTACGAGGGCGAATGAGGGGGAAGCAATTCAAGAAGCGGTCATGTGTCTGCTCCGTATCAGTCTCGGCGTTGCATTGGCATTGATTGGCATCGACTCCATCGGAGATCATTCATTGTCGCTGAGTCGAGAGTGTGCCTTGGTGCCATTTCGGCTATGCGCACCAACGCACCATGGCCAAGCTTTCCCCTTGTCTGACTGACCTGGTTTCCCTTTTCTCCGACATTGTCAACTCCTGAATCGAGTCATGGTGATGATCTTGTCGAGAGAGTCTCTCTCCCTGGGGTTTGCAATGTTTGACGATCCTCGGACTAAAAACTGGGCACGAGACGAGACTGGACGTCAAAAGGGAGTGAGTGAGTGGACTGGCAGCAGACAAGGCAAACTGGTGGGCCGGGCTGGCTCTGCTCTGTTGGTTAATTATCTCTCGCGCCAGGAGAGTGCCATTGAAGACCTGGCTCCGCCTTAAACGAGGCCGTCACCCACTCAGGTAGGGTTGTCACCCACCAAATCAGGGGCCAGCCGGGGTACCGAGGCCCTGTGATGATGGACGAGCTCTTGGAGGGTGAGACTGGATTGGTCAGAGGGGGGAAGCTTGGGCTGTGAATCTCGTGTGCGCGTTATTGTCTTGCCTTCGTCTAGAGTCCGATTGCCAGCGGATCCCCGGCACCAGAGGCCCGCCCTCCGTCCGTGCCATCCAATGTCATGGATGCAGGTTGGTTTTTGAGGGGGCCTGCCTGCCTTTTTGGGCTGCTTCCATTTCTTGTCTGGAACTAACGTTGACTCCTCCTTCCCTGCCCTACCTGGCTTGGGGACATGCTCCGTCTCTCTTGATTCCTTCATCACCCGACAGTCGTTTCTGGGACCTTAACCAAAACCCTTTCACCTTTTTTGGTGTTTCCTTAATCCCTTCGTTTTTGTGTGTGTTTTTGTTGTTGTTCTTATTTGCCCTCCTTTATTCTCTTTTCCTTTGACGGAAGGGAGATATCGGCGGAGCTTATCAAACGTCCATTCGCTCACCCCGTCACACAAACCGATCCCGCAAACCAACACACACCCCCGATCGCCCGATCCGAAGCACAGCAAAGTGCAGCAGCAGCACCACGCGACAAATCTTCAGCGGCTTCCTTTTTTTACTCTCGCTAGGAAGAAAAGATCAACAATCAGCCTAGGGAGCGTTGAAAGAAGGGATTCATTCTGGAATAAAGAGACGCGCAAACTGTATCGCGGCCCGCATTCCAACGCCCGGTTTTTCTCTCACCTTTGTTTGCTTGATATCGGCCAAGCAAAACAGCCATCCCCTAATAACGGTCAACTGCACTTAAATCAACAACAAACCAGAGTCGTTCGTTTTGCTGGGTTGATTTTGATCTGATTGTTAATTTTTTGCTCTTTTTGGATATTTCCGCCCTCGTTTTTTTTCACTTTCGCGGCAGTCGTTACCTCGCATTCGACCTGCCAAATCTCTTAATATTTGATTGCGAACCTAACCTCTTGTCGCTTGATACCGACTCGAGACGCTTTTTCGCAACAGCATATTCGGCTGCATCGCTACTACTCGTTTTACTCGACAATATTCATAATGTTGCGATCTCTTGCTGTGGCTGCCCTCTTGGGCGCCGCTTCGGTCAGCGCTCAAACCGTCAAGTGCACCGCCAACAGCAAGTGTCCCAAGGAATCTCCTTGCTGCTCCAGTATGGCTCCTTTCTCTACCATTTTATCACGCGCATTCTGACAATTCTCTAGCCTATGGTGAATGCGGTGTTGGCGCATACTGTCTCGGTGGTTGCGACCCTACCATGTCCTTCTCCCTCGACTCTTGCGTTCCCGCCCCCGTCTGTGAGGACCGCACCATGAAGATGAACTCGCTTGATCGCATCACCGACATCAGCAAGTACCTCGGTGACTCCTCTAAGTCCGACTGGGTTGCTCAGGGCGAACCCGCCATCTTCAAGGACAATGTGCTCCTCACCATGCCCAAGGACAGTGTCGGCACTCTCCTGTCCTCCACCGTCTACATGTGGTACGGCAATGTCAAGGCTCGCTTCAAGACTAGCCGTGGCCGTGGTGTCGTTACTGCCTTTATTCTGTTCTCTGACGTAAAGGATGAGATCGACTACGAATTTGTCGGTGTCGACCTCGAGACTGCCCAGACCAACTATTACTTCCAGGGCATTACCAACTGTAAGTCGTCCACCGTTGCACCGCGTTGCACCCTCACGTCACCTGGCGTTGGGTGTTCACGTGATACCCCTAACCGCCACACCGGTCAATGCTGACAACACATGTGATAGACGAGAACTCGGAGAACATTACCCTGTCTGACACCTTTCAGAACTTCCATGAGTACGAGATCCGCTGGACTCCTGAGAAGATTGAGTGGTACATCGATGGCAAACTCGGCCGCACCAAGTTGAAGAAGGAGACCTGGAACGCGACTTCGCAGAACTTTGAGTTCCCCCAGACTCCCTCCCGTGTGCAGCTTTCCCTCTGGCCTGGCGGCAAGGAGACGAACGCCGAGGGTACGAGGGCCTGGGCTGGTGGTACCATTGACTGGGAGGCTGCCGATATCCAGAACAACGGATACTTCTATGCCACCTTCTCTGATGTCGAGATTTCGTGCTTCAACTCTCCCACCGCTCCCGGCACCAACAAAGGCAAGAGTTACACGTACAACAATATTCGCGGCACCAACGACACCATTGTCGATGGCGACAAGGATCACATCATTGCTTCTCTCCAGGCTACCGGTACCGACATGGACAAGGGCAAGAAGGTGACCAAGCCCAAGGAAGAGGACAAGGACAAAGATGAGGATAAGGACAAGGATAAGGACGAGGATGATGACAAGGATGATGACAAGGATAAAGACAAGGACGAGGACGAAGATGAAGATGACGACGAGCCCGCCACCATTCCCGGTGGTGGCAGCGGAGCTCCTGCCAACGAGCACAGCGAGGACAAAGACAGCTCCACGGATTCTGGTTCTAGCTCTGGATCTTCCGGCTCCAGCTCTGGTAGTTCTGGAAGCAGCTCAGACAGCGACTCGAGCGATGACTCGAGCAGCGATGAGACTGCTGACACCACCAACTGTGATACGAGCAGCTTCAACCAGGAGTGTGGCAGCTCCAGCTCCAGCTCCAGCTCGGAAAGTTCTAGCGCCGACTCGGGCAAGGGCTCCAACGCTGGCTCCAGGAATGGTGCCAGTGCCCTGGCCATCATCATTGCCGGTTGCGCTTTGTACTGGCTATAATTGTGGACTCGTCTCTTCATGTCCGTTCTGCTCTTGTTCCTCACCGACGGTCCCCCTTTTCTGATTATATAGCATCTCTTTGTGTTTATTTGTTTTTCTGCTCTGATGAAACAATGGCTTTTGCGGACCGGCGCGTCCTGGAGCCTTGCATGTAATGGCTCTTTTCTTCTTGTGATTATATTTTGTTCACGGTGAGAGGGAGGACACCAGTAAAGACCCACGATGGGGCCAGGACGAACACGCGGAGTAGAGAGTGAAAAGAGAGAGAGATCAAGATAATGTGGAGGTAATGGCTACGGCCGTCCACTCCCTGCACTGAAATTTTGTCTTTTTGCTGTGAAGTGTAATGCAAGAACTTGCTTCTGATGTTTCGTGTTGAGGAGCTTCTGGCCAATGATGAGGCGAGGCATTTCTGTATTTGGTAGTGAGTTCGTTCTTAAAATAGGCCACATGAGTAATGACGGGGATGAGGGTATTCGCACTTTAATGATAGACAGCAGCCTAATAATAGCAACACTTCAAGTAGAAGCCCGTTAACACGGAGGAGAGTAGAAGATGCAGACTGATGTAAGAAGCTTACCAAAACTTCTATGACGTCCTATATCATGCACCACACACAACACCAGTGAAACCCTTCCACACGGGGGATTGGCCGGAGAATGCTTCTTGTCAAAGGATCCTAGCAGCGAGGCTTCGTATTCGACAGTACGGAGGCAGCCATGATACACTAATGTTCGCAAGCCGAAGTGCGGTGAGGCCTGTTTGGTGATGACTGCCTTGTGGGTGTGTCAACGTTCTCACATGGATGCGCCTCGTTGACCTAGACCAGTCTCTCTGTCTTGTCGTTTTGTATAGAGTATGTATTGCGTTGGAGTCAGTGTTGAGGTTGATAACAGGAGTTCCGGTGATGATTTGATAGAGCGAGCAGTACATGTTGGCATGAGGCAACTGCTGTTGCGTGCAAAAGAGGAGAGGCATTACCCAGGGCCTCTTTGGCAATACCGTTTTAAAGAGATTGCTTATCTCTCCGGAGTACCGGAACTGTCTCTTCCAAATTGGTCATGTTTGGCTTGGCTGTTGTTACACGAGGGCGTGGCCCTCAAGCACGGATGCATCATGACTGGCCTCTCGATCCAGGGGCTGTCAGCTCCTGTCATCACCTGAAGGCCGACATCTCGAAGAACTACCGAACGTATCGCAGCAGGAATGGGGAGGGGGGGCTATATGCGCACGGCGCAGGTGTCGGGAGCCGAAATGTGTGGACGGTGAAAGGGCTTAGGGGGGTATTAAATGGAAGGATATGGCGATGATGTTGGTTTTTCGCAAAGCTACTTGGTTATTGAACAATTCTTGCTCTACTCGGAAGATAAACGATCACATATTGAGTTTCATTACTATTAACCCTGATTCTTCACGCTCGTGTTGATGGTCGGGCTGCCATCAACTGCGCTGCCATGACTACCTATTACTTCTTGGACAAGTTCCCCCATGTCTACATGGCACCCCTTTCTCAATTTAACCCCTTATCTCTACCAGTATTTCTGGCTATTACTCTCGTTCTAGTATCAGTCTTATTGCTTCAAGCCTACTTGGCAACTCGTCGTCCAAAGGACTTCCCCCCAGGACCACCAACAACACCTTTCCTCGGCAACATCCCCGACATACCCCTCTCAAAACCCTGTGTCACCTTTTCCAAGTGGGCACAAGAATATGGCCCAATCCTAGGAATCAAAGCTGGTCCTATGAACATCGTGATGCTCCACGACCCAGATGACATACGTGAGCTCTATGACCGCAGGGGTAACACATATGCTGGCAGACCGTACAACTACATCGCGCTGAACCACGTCTTTGAGCCAGACATTGGTCAGATTTATCTGTTTCAACGCAATGATCGGCTATTGAAGCGGTGGAAACGACCTGCGAGGTGGTTCCTGAGTCAACAAGGTATCGAGAGTATCACGCCCATCCTCGACGCCGTGAGTGCCCGCTGTCTCAAAGCCCTGGCCGACAGTCCTTCTCGGTTCCTTGAGCACCTACGTGTCTGGGCAATGAGCACACCTCTTATTTTACTCAGTGGCCAAACACATGTCAACCAAGATCTGCTGAGGACATACTTTTACCGCCAACAACTCCTCACGGGATTACTTGAGCCAGGAAAGACACCGCCTGTGGATTTCATCGCGCCTTTGCGGTGGTTACCTGCCTTCCTGGCAAAATGGAAGCGAGATGCCCGTTTTGTACGGAAGCATCAG
The DNA here is from genome assembly GCA_003947045.1 of Fusarium ambrosium. Classification (NCBI taxonomy): domain Eukaryota; kingdom Fungi; phylum Ascomycota; class Sordariomycetes; order Hypocreales; family Nectriaceae; genus Fusarium; species Fusarium ambrosium. Next base: position 18,991 of record NIZV01000033.1, read on the forward strand.
GATGCTTTTTATGGGGAGATGATTGGGGAAGCTGTGAGCAATTGGCAGAGACGGAAGGGTGGAGAAAAGGATGTTGGGGAGTATGAACCTGTGATGACGAGACTGTTGGGAGAGGGGATGTCGGAGAGGGAGGTTAAGTGGTTAGGAGGTGGACTACTTGATGCTGCGTTTGACACGACGAGTGCGGCAATCGTCAATTTTGTCGTGGCTTTGGCAGGACATGCAGATGTTTTGAACAAGGTAAGAGAAGAGGTTGAAGTTGTCTGTGGAGGGAGAATGCCGACGGGTGAGGATGTGGGAAAGATGTCCTACCTAAAGGCCTGTCTGATGGAGGTGAGTGCTTCAACCTTGAAGCTATTCAGATATGTTGACCATTTATCAGACATTTCGATGGCGCCCTTCGGCTCCTCTTGGTCTACCACACGTCACAGACTCGGACGACACATACAAAGGCTATATAATCCCCCGCGGCACAACCATCATAGTCAACGCCTTTGCAATCCTCCACAACCCAGACATCCATCCAAACCCAACAGAATTCGACCCAACACGCTACCTCGATCCATCAAAGCAAGTAGATGAGCACAGTAAGAGCACATGGATCTTTGGCGCAGGACGGAGACGATGCATGGGAGATCAATACACGATACAAGCATTAATGGCAGTCATGGCCAAGATTGTATGGGCGCTGGATATGAAGGTACCTGAAGGGACGGATCTGAGTGTTGAGGGGGGGTTTGATGATGGGTTGATGATGAAGCCGAGGGAGAATGTTATCGTGGAGTTTGCGGTTAGGGATGGGAGGAGGGAGGGGGATTGAGGTGGAGTGGGAGAGGGGGGAGAGGGAGTTGGAGAGGATGTTGGGGAAGCGTTGATGGATGTGAGAATTGTGACAAGGGAAATTGTTGTTGTTAGTTGTAATAGTTGTGTTATTGGAAGAGAAAAGATGATGTTATTTGATGTACTCAAAGTGTTACGTAGGGCTGGACGTAATGAGCGGGTGAACCATTACACCGGTACAGACTCAAAGAGATTCATTGGCTGAACATGAATGGAGATGTCCTTGCTTGCTTGCGCGAGGACTGCCATTAGGTGGTGAGCAGGGATCTAGACCAATTATGGCAAATCTCTTCCTAAATTGAGATAAAGGATTAACCTAATCTTGTATTATTGTTGGAGAGTTTTCGCTCTGACAGTCCCCGCGCAAGCAAGGAATCAAGACCCCCCCTGAGTCAAGAACCCAACATATACACTAGAGTGACTGCTTGGTAATGGATATATACATGATAGACAAACCTCGACTCTATTATTGAAAAAACACGACAAAACTCATCCAAGACTATTTCAAAAACCCCGGCAAAACGAACGAAGGGTATCGAGCAGACAGACATCAACACACTTCTCCTTCTTTCTCGTCTCCCCCGCATGAAAAATGCATCTCCGCCCATGCTTCGTGTGCAAAACGTCCTGAAATCATATACGCAACTCTGACCATCATCTCCACCCAACAGGTGCACCCATTACCATGTTATCTCTCTCCAATGCGATTCTGCATCTTGACCTCTAACATCCCCAAGTATCTGTGAGACCCGATGGCTCTCTGGCGGGTTCTAATCACCCAGCGGCATGCCCTCGAGCTCATCCAATAACCTCCGCCAGTTGTCGGCGAGCATCTCAGCATACTTAACTCGCTCGCCCGCCCAGTCCTGGTTCCATCGGCTGACGTGGTACTGCGTTGACTGGAACGTGAGGAGCTCGTCGCGGAGACACTCCTTGACAAAGATGGATCGGTTATGTTGCTGAACAATAGACTCCTTATCCTGTGAATCGTGTTAGTGTTTATGGTAGAAAATAGGATAACCATCAAACTTGCCTTGATAATGCTCTCTGCTATCCGGTCAATTTCGCCCGCCTTGACCGTACCCTCCGGCTTCGACCTCAAGTTGGTGAGCTTGGCTTCGTTGGTCTGAATTCTCCTCTCCAGGTAGGGAATATTGTCCTTGTCGAGTCGTTCCCGTCGGTCAAACAGCTCACGCACGCTTACGAGGGCATCTCTCTGGCGTTTCAGGTCCTCCAGCACACCCTCGTCCCAGCCTCGGCTTTCGTCCTCCATCAACGCCTGGCACGTCCGTAGATGCTTGCTCATGGCGACCAGTCCGTCATTGAGGAGAGGTACTTCGTTGGTATCGGTTGCGTACGTTTCCCCTGACACCTCAGTGAGAGATGCCAAGGACAAGGCGATTCGGGCGTGGTCAGCAGCCACGCCTTCAGTCCTCTTAACGAGGCGGTCCATAATGTTGCAGACATTAATGTAAAGCTCCGCAGACCTCTTGACGCCAGCCCGAGTTCGCTCAAACAACTCCTCTAGCGTGGGTGGCAACGAATCCTCGAGACCTGGAGGCAAGGCGCGGTCGGTAAACTCGTCCTGAACGGAGATGGTAGCTTGCTTTCGCCAAACAGACAACTCCTGATCCTTATATTAGCTTCAGCAGAAAGCTAAACACGTTAAGGCTTCATCAACTTACTGTAGGGACCGTCAAGAACATGACGACTAGTTGCTCTTGGCTCAAGATAGGATGTCTCACAAGAGCGTTCAAGAATCTCGCGAGACCCCTTCTTCGCTTCTCAATAAAGGCACCATCATTTGAGAGATGGCTTCCATTTACACCCACCCGTTTGGGTGGTAGAAGAGGCAGTACCCGGAAAGGGTACCTCTTGTGTAGACAATCCAGTAGCCAGACAAAATCACTGTATCGACGAATGACCTTGCTGCCACGTCGCAGACTAGAGACTTCGTAGTTGTGGTGTTGGAACATGAACATGCCCTCCTTCTCTGGCATGAGAACAACAACGACATTCTCCTCCAAGCTGTGACCAGTCCTGCCGCTCGTATGATGCGGAAGGCCTGGAGGACCTTGGGTACTGGGCGTGGGATCGGGCGCGGTGCCAAAAGGATTTTGAACAGGTCCAGCTGGAGATTCACCGAAGCCGCCTACACCGGCATTGTGTCCATCGAAATATCCCCACCCGCTAGGCGCCGTCACCGAGTTATTGCTATTTTGTCTTCCACCATTCGGAGGCGCGGCGGCGGGGGGGCGAAGCGATATGCGCAATAGCCGGAGCAGCGATTTCCGCGGTCGGGGGTGTCTCGCCAAAGCCTGTATGGCCATTTGTGTTGTGGCTCTGGGCTCCGTTGGACTTGGGAGGTCCGTGATGATGGGCCTTGTGCATGTCCGGGCTGCCCCACGGGTCGTCTTCGGGGTCTTCCATGGCTGGTCGGAACTGCTTGGGTTGTTGCTGTACCTGTACAGGCGGCGTAGGCATATTCTGAACCGGCGTGTCTTTCGGAGGCGTCTGAGGAGGTTTCGCAGAAAGTTCAGTAACTGGAGGCAGGATGGGCTCTGCAGTAAGGCCGGCAAGCTTGGGTTGTGGGAGGTCTGTGATGAAATGAGTTATTAGCTGTACAGGTAGTGTCTCCACCAACCGGGGGACATGCAAGCACTGATGTGATATGACATGGCCCCGACGATAAGACAGCGAATCGCCCAGGCCTCGGCGACTTGCTTGTGCCTGAAAATGACATTGTGCCGCCGGAAAACAAGTGTAGACATGTAGAGAAGAAGTACTTACGTCGTCGTCGTTCATCAACACCATCAAGGCTAATGATCTCGCCCTCTTGTGCCAAGCCCACCAGCGCCAACAACACATTAAACTCGTTTCGATCCAGCGTCACATCACCCCCACCGGGAGCAACGAGGGACATGATGCGAGCTTGGGCATCAGCACCGAGTCTTGCCGTGGCAAAGAGCTTTGCGATGCCTCCAGCTGTGACTCGGCCGTTGGTACCATCTTCGCGCACTACCGTGTCGAAGGTCTCGATATAGGTGTCGGGCACATCGCTCGCAGGGAGGAGGTTGCGGATTAGGTCGGCTCGGCTCTGTGGCTTGCGCGGTGAGGGCATACCCCAAGGCGAACCATGAGGGCCATCGTCGTCGGCAAAGAGGCTGTTGGAAGATGGCCTCGATGGGACATCGTCATCGAAGAGACCGGCGCTGCCGCCACGAGTCGGGCCACTAGACGAGCCCAATCCAGGGTTGTCGTCAGTCGGCGATGTTCCAAACAAGGACATCGTGACTTTGAATGGTGTCGCCTGTGTCAGTCTCTCGTCTTTGTTCCGCGACGCGTATCAGGCTCGTCGATGTCGATCCGTACTGTAGCGATACTCGTAGAGCGTTGTAGATCCCGTCGTTCGGAAGCGAGGCGTAATCGATGCCGCGGGTGAATGTTGCAACACGGCCACAGCTCTACTGAGAGAGAATCGGCCGCAAAACAGATAAAAAGCAACTGCAGGTGATGTGGAACAACCAATAGACCATACAGCGGCTAAAATGACAAGACGAACGCGAATTGAGAGGCAACCGAGGAGGTTGGTGAAGTCATTCCAGAGTGGAGAAGACTTGGATGCTGCGACATCAACTTGAGGCAGAGCTCCTGTGGAGCATCATGGGTACGTACCTACATGCACGGGCATCTGGAACCTGAACCCGCCGAAAGAGGCAGGCACCCAACGCCACACCTGTCAAACCTGTGGCTGACGCTGATATCGCACATTGAATTCCTACAGAGACGCGAGAGACAATTCATGCCTTGAAAAGGTTCAATTGATTGTACATTGCTTGTTATCACATCCAAGTCATCATCGTGCTTGGGTCGGTATAATACACTTCTCCGACATGCTTGTTCCCCGCCCTTAGAACAACGTCTCCTCGGTGACCTTGTTCTCCTTCTTGACCTCGCTCTTGATCTTGTGCACTCCCGGCACCCTAAAGTACAAACTGGGCGACTCTCCTGCCGCCAGCTGGTGGCTCAAGTATCCTCGGTGTGCGGGATCACGGTAGTACTCAATGTCCTCACGGCTGGTAGGGTCGGGTAACCGGTATCGGAATGGGGATTCGCGGGCTGCGGCCACCACAGACTCGACGTGCTCCTTGCCCTGAGGAAGAGGCTTGTCTGTGTTGACCGACTCGCCCGTTAGAAGTCGCTTCATGGCGAGCTTGGTGTAGTAACGGGTTAGGATCTTGCCGCCGGCACCCTCGATCGCGGCAATGGCACTGGCCGAGGCGCGGGAGACCATTACATCAATGGGCTGCTTGAGGCTATCTCCGCCGCGGGACAGAACCTTGATGCCATCCTTTAGGGTGCCGACAATTCCACACTCGATCAATTCCTTGGGGGTGATCTGCTTCGTGGGGTCGAGTCGTCCCTGGTCAATCCAAGCCTGGATCTGATCGAGGTTCACTTCGGACATTTGAGGGGCTCGGCTGCCGGTGTGTTAGCCAATTGATCTTATTTCTTCCGGTTTCTTGCATCTCTCGATTGTAGAGCGCGTGGGCATCCTCACAAGTTGCTGAAACCCTTTCGGCCGTGCTTGACGATCAAAGGTGTCTGACCACCCTGGAACCAAGGCTTAACCTTTCCATGCTGCTTCTGACCCTTGTGACCACGACCAGACGTCTTTCCGTGTCCGGAAGAGGGACCTCGACCGACCCTCTTCTTGTTGTGAATGGCGCCGGGGTTGTTGGCGAGGCTGCTGAGGATAGAAGCGTTGCGGGTCTGGAGGGAGAGGCCGGCGAGGTACGCGGTCAGCGACGACACGGGAGCATTGGCGGTTGCCCTACAGCACAGAGATGTGCTGAGGGGAGAAATTCGAGGAGGCATCGTCGGGAGGGAAGGGCACCGTGGCCGTAGCTTTCGAGTTTGATGCTGGCGCTGTCGAGACCGGCGACATCCAATTTTTTGGAGAGCGTTAGCGGGACATCAGTCTGGGGTTGTGGATGCCTCAGGCCACAACAGCTCTTTATGCATATTACAATGGGCGAATCTTGTAGACGATAAGTAGTTGATGTGCTTGGGATGAAAATGCGAATTTGCATTCTTTATAATAGAGTGACTGGCAGCAATATTATATTATCTTGGCTCACAGTGTTGCACGTCTCTTGGTGTTGATAGAATGCTGGTAGTTTTGGTCTTGACGATTGGGGACAAAGCCGAAGATACAAAAGTTGATTGATGGTCAAGCAGCCTGTCTTATGTGCAATTGCAAAAATAAATGAAGCGGTTGAATAGAACTTGTTGTGTCATTGCGAAGCTTTATCTAGAGGAGATGCTGTTTTGCACAACACCAGTTCACTCATTCTCTGACCAGATGAAAGGACATGTATTATATCACAAGTCTTTTTGAGTCAAGAAGAAGAGTATTAAATGATCGATTTCAGGGAGGATACCCGACAAAAGACAACCTAATCGCTGCTCAAATGTTCTTCCCAACGCAACTCCAAACTCCAGGGACAAAGTCAACCAATCCATTCAGCATCACAACTCCACAACCCTCCCATCATCAAACCCTCGCGTGTCCTCTAATGTCGGGCCCTTGTATCCCAGAACATACCCCCTCTGGTTCGCAACAACCTTGATACCCCCCCTCTGAAACTCGGTGGTAAAGTGTGTATGTCCAAACATCCACATCGCCACCCCTTGCATAAACTCCCTAGCCTGAAGTACATCCGTCGAAAAGGCCGTCTTGTATGGAACCTTGACATGCTCCGGCCGCGACGCACCTCGTACGCAGGGCGCGTGATGTGTCACTACGAGAATGTTGCGCTGGGATTCTGGAGGTAGCTCGTTGAGTTCAGCGACGGTGGTTGAGAGGTACTCGAGGTCCTTGGCATGACAATCGTTGTGCTTGGCAACTGACCAGCCAGAGATGAGCTTGTAGTCTGAAACCCGGAGTGTGATGATCTCTGCTGCTTCAGGGTGAATATTTGACCAGAGCGTCGCACCGACAATGGTCAGTTTCGAATCAGGATCATCCCATCGCTTCCTATCCAGAACCACAAGCTTTCCCTCAAGAACCTCCTCCTTCTCCAACTCCTTTGCCTTTTCCACACCATCCTCATAACTCATCTCGTAAAACTCGTGGTTCCCGAGTATAAGAAAGACCTTTTCAAAGCGTGCGGTCTGGCGTGCGAGAAAGGGGAGAAACATGTCGTAGTCGACCAGACGGCCAATGTCACCACCAAGGACGAGTAGGGGCGCCTTGACGGGAAAGTCAAATGTCGAGTATTGCCGGTTTAGCTCGAGATGTAGATCTGACATGATTTGTACCGTCCGGCCACATGGTTCTCGGGTTGGGATTGAAGGGCCGAAGAGATACTCGGAAACACGACTCAGAGTCTCCATTGTACGTGAGAGGGGTAATAGATTGTAGTGTAAGATGCAAGTCTTGACGTTCAAAAAAAGGGCTGAATGATCTGAACAAGTCCTCTAGAGGTGTCAGCAACTAGGACTCTTATATAGGACTCGACTTGTTAGACAACCCTCCCTCTTTGTGTGGGGTCAGAACTTATTGCAAGTATTGAGAGGCGGTGCTTTGTTAGCTTGAGGGCCTCCAACGCCACCATCAGCCCTGGCAAGTCTGCCTACACCAACGCCAATGACAAGGCTTCCTTTGTCTTCTGATCTCAGCCGCAGGGACGGTACCGTAGTTTCGGTTCGGTAGTTCCCATGAGGCTTGAGGCTTGCAGGCATTATAATCGGGAATGATCAATGCATGTCATCCAAGATCCACCAACGTCGCGATCCGTAAAATAAGGTAGCCAGTAGTGAAGTGTACAAGAGCCATTATCACAAGTATTAAATAAAGCACTGCTTCCAAACGGCCGTTATTTGCAGGAATGAGTGATCGCTCAGTCCCATGTATCATTAACACCCAATGTAGTGTAGGTACTCTTTCACCTCGCTTCCGAGTACTAAAATGCAGCCCGAAATCTATCAGATCAATAACGGCACCCAAACTTCATCTGTAACCAGATTCCCACAATGCGTGTGCCGTGTCCTGTGGCAAATTCGAACAGTATCCTGAACACGACCTGTGGTCGAAAAGACGAACAAATAGGTCTAGGCCACCGTCCTAAAACAAAACGCCACTCCTCTTTTTATCCTGGCCCTGACCATGTGCGATTATCGTCTTGATTATGTCGAACTCGCTCATGCTCTTCGGAGCGTTTCTGTCCGTTGGTGTTCGACTCCTCCATATTAGTTGAGGAGGTTCTGGCGGAAGAATCTCGACTCGCTGCTGACTCGCTGCTGGTATTGAACGAGAGTCGCCGGCTGGTTACTCAATATGGATGAGCCCAACCTCCCGCAACGTCGACCCATTCGGCTAGACAAGATCCTTCCTTGCCCTCCACGTCGACCACGTCTGTGTCGCATCTGCACCGGCAGCCAATACCACCTTCTTGTACGTCATCCCAGTGTTCCCAATAGTCATCCTCCTCGATTCGTTTTCGTTCGGGGAGTGTTGTCTTCTCAAGGTAAGGTTCTCGCGCGAGCTGCTTGCCTGGTGCGTTCGCAGGACAGTGCTGGATTGTTGTATGTCGGTATCCAAAGTCTCGGAAGTAGTGAATATCTTGAGGACCAAGCAACGCGCCAGCGGCAAGGGAATGAATAGGAGCATCGCCCCACTGGGAATTGTTAGTATTAGAGCAAATCTCCAAAGCAAGACAACAAAACGTACTCGTTCCATCCAGAAACCACCACTTCGGTCCATCATTTCGAAGAAATCCTGGTACTCCTTGCTGCGGAACCAGCTGAGTTTGGCTATCTCGAAATTGGACCAGAAGTGGCACATGTTGTATTTCTCCCCCTCCATAGACTCGGGATCCACGAGAGGTTCCTTCTTCTTAGTGAAAGACTCCCATAAGCTCTTGTCCGATACCGGAGCGTCACTATCCTGAGGAGCGTCCTCATCCTCCTCCGGTGGCTCAACAAACATTTCCCATAGACCCTTGGATTTAAGATTGTGCAATCGCTTGTAGGCGGAGGCATATCGGAAGATGTTGGGAACAGTCTCGCGGAGTTCCTTGACGGCAATGGTGAAGCCGTAGGTCTTGTTATGTTCGATCATTTTGAGGAAAGGATCGCTGTTCCAAGTTAGTAACTAATGGTAGCAGGCCAGAAGGAAGGCAACGAACTATGTAATATCGCAAAAGTAACTGATCTCTGGCTCAACACGCCAATACCACTCGTACTTGAGCAATAGAGGATGATTAAAGAAGAAGCTATACCGGTGTTAGTGAAGCCCCACGAGCATTCCAATTTGACATACCCAGAGTAGAATCTGCACATCTTGTGGTAGCTCTCAAGACCTCCATACATAACTGCAGCGTCGCCTTGCTTGGCAATGCCTTCTGTCGCAACCTTGGGGTCAAGCCAGTCAGGGAATCCCCACATGTCTGGTCCGACCTTGCCGAACTCGACCTCCCCTGAACTATAATTTCGAACGGCCTCCTTGAAGTTGTCGTCAAAGTCGCCATCGTTGAGGAAAACGTATGGATAGTGATACCATCTGTTGAAGTGTCTCTCGACCGACTTGATGGATTGTATTACGCCATCGATCTCCTTGTTTCGAGCGAGGATAACAAAGGCAGCGTTGGCTCGGGGCTGGCTGGTATCGGGCTGGGCGCAGCCCTCGACAAACACCTTGTCGTACTTTTCGCTGATTTTGCTGTTGTGACGAACACGTCAGTTGTGGATGATTTAAAGTTTTGGGGATCAGACAGACATACCGCATGGCTGGGGCAGCGCCCCCTGGTATCAGGAATCTCCCGGGAGAGCTGGGATGACTGACGAAGAGAATAAAGATGAGGATTAAAACAAGCATAGGAAAGAAAATTACAACGCCCAGAGGCACAGAAATGGTAGAGTTCCCCCTTAACCGAAGCGGCCGGCGAAAAAAGGCCAAACGGGAGTCGAGGGTCTTGTGTTTAGAGCCCCTCTTCTCGTCGAGGGGAAGTTGTAGAGGAGGTTTGCTGGGAGCCACCTTTGTGGCCCTTCGAATCAGGTCCATGGCGAGAAGGGGCCTACCGCGGCGGCAGGTTCTGAGATTGAAAGCAGTTGAGGTCGGGAGGACATGAATTGCGCCGTGTCGTGGCGCCTGCGACAGCCGGCGAAGGAGCAGGGAAGCAGGAAGGTTCGGATTTGTCCAAGGGGGTAATTAAAGAAGCTCAAAGTTGTAGATATCGCAAAGGGGGATGTAAATCGTTCGTCGTCGTCGGTCGTGGATCGTCGTCGAAATGCGCAACAAGAAAAAAAATTGATTGAGACACGCGGGTTCGTGGGGACGCTCGTACGGGCAACGGAACGGAACCTCAACAGATGTATGCGTGATGCTGGCCGGTGATGGATGGGAATGAATAAGTAACGAGCGACAGGGACCACGTTCCCTGAACCAAGATTTCCACTCCTCGACCTAAGTAAGAGTAAGTCACTGACGCGGCGGTGGGGCGACCCTTGGCGACTCGAGCACAGGAGAATCGGCGATGGATATGAGTGAGGACGGGACAGTCGACGACTCCGGCGGACGGAGCTAAGGGGGGGGGAGATGGTCTTGGCCTACGGGAGGCGACGCGGAAGAGTCAAACGGAAGGGTGGGAAACAAGAAAAAGGGAGGGAGAAAAGAGTGTGGGAAGTGGGAGGAAGCTCGGGACAGGACCCGCGATGCGCCAAGGCAACGAATGCTTGATGCTTGTTTGAAGCGTGTGTGTGGTGGTTGTTGTTGTGGTGGTGGTGATATGATGTGTGCAGAGGCCACAGCGGCAACATCATGCTTGCTAACTTTGCCATCCCATCCCATCCATCATCATCCACCCACTGCCAGACCCAAGGAAGCCAGAAGCCACATTTTTTGAGATCCCTGGAACCTGCAGGGGGGAACGGGGAGTCCGTGGGCCAATAGACCGCCTGCAGTGAAGAGGTCCGGGTCCAATCAGGGGCCGCAGGTTTACCTAAAAAGGCGGAATATTTATATCTCCCGGTCCGGGACTCCCCTGCGCGACCCCCGGCAAAGCTGGAATTGCGCTGGTATCTGTCCCCTTGCAAGGAGAAGGAAGTTGTGATTAGGTTCTCACAGCAGGAGAATCGAATCTCCCTTTTTTTCCCCCGTTCTTCGCCAGACGAGAAAGCCTCCTTGCCTACCTGTGGCTAGCGCTGCCCCACGTGTCTCATGCAAGCCTATCGCTGATAACAGTCTAGGGCGGAATTGGACGACCATCCAAGTTTTTTTTTCCTTCCCTGGCCAGCGACTTGACTTGACTTGCTTGGACGGAGCGGAGCTGATAGAAGCTCGTCACATGCACGCGCGGTCGTGGATCTTGGAAAAGCGGAAACGTGGAGCGCGCCGAGAGCGGCTGCGGCTATAATCAGATCTTGGTATCACAGGAGCTGACAAAGAGCCGCCTTGCTGACAGCTGACGTCGCTCGCATCGCATCCTGTCCAACCAACACCACAGCTTGCATCAGAAACAAAAAATCTGGGGAAATCTTACCTGGCCTACCTAGCTGAGGGGCGCTTCTCGATTTGTTTTTGTGTCAGCCTCTGATTTGGTCTGACCTGACAACAAAAACAAAATGCCTCCCAAAATAACATCCAAGAACCTCTCTTACGACAACTCAGCACCGCCATTTCTCGCCGCGCTCCGTGCTCAAGCTGCGGGTGCAACTGGCCCTGACCCCCTCCTCGCTGCGCAACGGAGGTCAGCCAAGAAGCGGTCAAGTAGCGAAGAGGCTGAAGATGTACCTCTTGTCGTGGACGAGGAAGGGAACGTGGTGGTGAATTTGGAGGTCGACAAGGACGGGACGGTCAAGGAGTCGGCGAATTATCCACTGGGTTCTTCTTCAACAGAAAAGGAACCGACCAAAGAACTAGAGAGCAAGGCAGCCATTGGAGGCCGGAAACGCAAAGTCGGAAAGGTCATCGGTGAAGCTGCTGAAGAGCCAGCTGCTGACAAGGAGACCGAAGGCAAAAAGGAGAAGAAGCACGGGGACGCTGACAAGGAGGCTGTCAAGAACCGGAAACCCAAGACGAAGGCCAAAAAGATTAAGCTGAGTTTTGATGAGGACGAGGGATGAAGGTGACGGGACGTGGGAACCAAATACGACTTTTTTACATCAACACGGAGGCGCAGCCAAGGATTGAACCCCAGCCGACGGTTTTTTGACCCATTCGCGGCCGCCGGGGAGGCTATGCTATCACACCACCATGACCTTGAGGAAATCGACGATGAAGGGCGGACATGCTGATCAACGCTCTGGATACGATATATCGATGGAACCATTCTTCCGCTAAAGACTGCTGTCACATTGACTGAGCTCACATCTAAATCTGAATGAGCCAGTTGATATGAGCCATGGTCAGTTGTTCGGATGGATTGATGTGGTAGGGCTGGCATTGACTTCACCTCGGGTAAGGTCCTAGTCGGCTCTTGGAAACATGTCATGGCGTGTTGGATGACATCACATACCATCTTCAAGATAGCCATTTGAAGCTCGAACATGCTTCAATTAACATGTGGAAAATCACAATACATGCAGTCCAATTACTGTCAACATCAACTTCTGGAAGCTAGTAAATTGACACAGGGAATAAGCACCCTAATCTACACAAAACAACACCTCTCCCCAGGGCACTATCCACATCCGTCTAGTTTTCACTGATACTACAGCCCCGTCCCTTCAATGGCCCTCGGCGCAATGCATTTATCGGTATCGGTACTCGGGCTTGATGTAATCGGCAAAGGTCTTGGGCTCCTCAAACTCGGGAGGGTGGTGGTGGTGGTGGTCATCCTCGGGGCCGACGTAGTCCATCTTGTAGACGCTACCGCACTCGGGGCATCGCTCAATGGGGCGCTCGCGGGTGAGCTTCAAAGTCACACAATGTCAGCAATTCAATTCACTTTCTTCCATCCGTCCGGGGATCGCAGGATCAAGACTTACGCCGAGCCAGTGAACGTTGTGAGAGTCGGCGGGGAAACCGGTGCAACCAGCGAACTGCTCCTCACCGGCGGATCGGACGACGATGGGCTCGGCCATCGTGCCAAGGCGGCTGGCGTCGAGAGGGCGCATATCGAAAATGTCGACACCCTCCATCTTACCGAGAATCTCCAGACGCTCCAGACCGGTGGCTTGCTCGAGATCGGTAGGGACGGAGCCGGGCTGGGCACCGGGACCGAAAAGGTCGTCCTCGCCGCGGACCTCTGTGGAAGGAATTCTTGTCAGCGGGCGTTCCGTCACGATGGGGGGTCGGCCGAGGTTATGTATGACGCGGGTTGAGGCTGTCGATGTCGGAATCGTCGAAACGTACCCTTCAGAGTCTTGTAGGCGCCGACCTTCTTGTCGACAGAGCCGGCGAGAGCAGCGGCCTGCTCCTTGGGGGTGGAAGGCTTGGAAGCCTCACCTGTTTGGAAAACAAAAGAGTCAGTCAGCCATCATACGACGATCGCCATTGGCTGGACGGAGGGACAAGCAAATTGCGTACGGCGGACAAACGAGGTGGTGAAGGTGCGGGCGACGACGGGGGAGACGGCAGCGCGGCGGGCCGCGGCGATGGCGGAGCGTTGCAAGAACATTGTTGATGGTGAGAACTCGCCGGCGATGTGGTCGAAGCTTTGAGGATGATTCGGGATGGGCTGGGAAGAGGTGTTGTCGAGGGATTTGTGAGGATGGGCTGATTTGGGTCGAAGTTGGAGGACGGATCCATCCGGGCAAGCGAATTGGCCAATCAGATAAGCTGTAATTTGGTCCACGTGACTTTGCACGAACCACCGGGCCAGCTCCGACTCTTCACGTTCAAGCGATTGCTAAGGCGACCATCGGAAGCTCCAAGAGCTCTAGAAGCTCGCATTTTACTAGTATTGAGCTATAAAGAGACACGTATACTGTGCGAGGAGTCTCGAACTCAATTGACTTGAAAAATTGTCTTATCAGACTCATTTGCCATTTTTTCCGCCTTCATCTTTCGTCGCACTGAAAGCTTAGTCAGACAGTTGATCCGGTTTGTTCCTTATCTATCAGCCCACCGAGGCTCAACTCAACCTCGTCATAGCTTTCAGAGCTTGCACTCGGCGAATACATTGGGACCAACTATGGCAGGTAGAACTTCTAGCAATATTCTTTCGATTAGACATAGCCTTTTATTGCGCGTCTTTTCTTTTCTTCCATTCCATTCTTCTTTAACTCAAATTTGTTCTGTCTGGAACCCACAACTTAACGAGTCCCGGACTCGCTCTCTCACCTCAATGGTTGCGCACTTGAAAGCTCCATGTGCTCATATCAAATTTGGAAAAAGCCAACCATGGGACACAACCAGGCTCTCAATGTGAAATTTTTTGAAACATGTGTAAGCTGAAAAACTTGGTGTTTACCTTGTAAGAACCGTCTTCTTAAACCCCTCCCCCCAAAAGACGACCGCTTCGAGAGGGGGAACATCAGCTTAAAGGGTAGGGTGACACTTAGGCAATTATTCGTAAAAATCAGACTTGGAACTACAGTAGATAGGTATTAAGCGCGAATATAGTTACACCTTCAATACACTCCAGACGCCCCTTATTGAGGCCCCTTTGCCCCTGACTCAAGGTCTGCAATGCCTGTCTTTCGCTTGAAATGTGCAAGCCAGTAAGGACTATCTGCCATGGTCTGATTGAGAGGATCGCCACTACAGACTGTCAGTTCGAATCTCGTTTATAATCAACATGCAGACTCACTCGTTGTAAGCTATCCACCGAGCATAATGTTGAATCTCCTCATCTGTCGGAACATGCTGAGCTGGATTGTGAGGAGACATGGTGGCAATAGCCCAACGATGAAGTTCCTCAGCGATCCACCGATAAAAATTTGGACCACCTAAGAAGAAGCCGTTTGTTTTCATCATAATGGCCCGGGCATCAAGAAGGGACTGTTGATCACTGCTCCTTTGCATCACTTCACTGTTGCTTACTCCACCTGTCTTGTCATCCGAAGACGCAGGATCAGGGAGTATTGCCGCGGTTGTTTGCACGGGGGCGTGTTTTGTGGGCTCCGGGAAGGAGTGAAAGGCTGATAACCAGAAGTCGGCCTCGGTTTGTGGGCGCACCTTGCAAGGCATCCCGAGAGTGGGAGGAGATAGATCTCCCATTTCCATGTCTAGATCCGGACTGCTTCTAGTCTGTGTATCCCTTATCAAGTCCAGTTGAGCATAATCTTGGAATGCACTGGAGAGTTTCGTCTCTTGTGCACCGACTTCGCTGGCCTGAGGCATGTCCATCCGTTGACGGAAGTGAGACAACCAGTCAGTCGAGGAGTGTATGAGCCGCGCCAGCCAGGTTGCGATGAAATCAGAGGGCGTGAGTGATATCTTCTCTATGTGCACGACAATGCGGCACGCCTCTTGTTGAAGTTCGAGATCGGTGACGGGATTTTCGGAGTTTCGAGCACGCACGAAATCTTGGAGCTGGGACTCAAAGGCACATCCCTCAAACATGTCCTTCTTCCCATTGATTTTCATGGAAGACAGTCTGCTCTCATTAGAAGATCGTACCGAGCCTAGACGTGCCTTCTGAAAAAGGTCTTTGTTCGACAAGATGAGATCCTGCAGCCATGATGCCTGGGTTTTTTCTTGTTCTGCCCCAGTCTTTGAAGCCAGAATGATGCGGCAAGCTTCGAGTTGCATAGTTTCAATTGTTGGCATGTTTCCATTCTTGTCAAAGTACTTTTGCATGAAATAGGCCAGTTCAAGCTTGATAAGCTCATATGCACTCCTTGGTGTTTCAACTGGTGCTCGACTCCCCTGGAACGGAAACGGAGTGTGACGTTCAGTTTCGATGATATCTTTACTGTGGTGTTAACAGAGCTCGGGCGAGATTGAGAGGTTGTTGATATTTCTTACATGGAGGGATAGCATTCTCGATAATCTGAAGAATGGAGAGATCAAAGCCCCAGTCTCCATCCCAATCAGCCATCGTCTTGCCTAGTTTGAAATGGTTTGCTAGGTGATCTGCCCGTTCTTCCCAAGTTGTCATTGTCCGATGACAGAAACCGCATTTTGAGCGGATATCTGGTGTTGGAACTCTCCATTGTTGCATGGACCATTCTGAATAGCTGACATTATGAAATAGCCGTAGGTGCTGTCTGAGATGATCTTTTCGATTAAAAGTTCTCTCTTCGGGAGCTCGATCCTGACACTCGGAATAATGATGACTGTCGATATGTTGATCACTTGGATCGGCTAGGCCACAAAACACACAAGATTCTAGGTTGTCGTTGGTTGGATTTGGGCGGCAAGGACCAGTAGGGGCGCAAATCCATCTCTCGAGAGGGAGATGCAACGAGTTTTCATGTCGCTGCCAGTCGTATTTCCTCCCGAAAGTCTCGGTACAAAATGTGCACTGGAAGGTCTTGCCAGCTGCGCTCAGGGGGGTTCTGGGACCGCTGCGCTTGAATCGCTTTCTGCGACGCGAGCGAGAATGTCGAAAGGGCTCAAAAGTTTTTAGTGATGACTGACTACCGTATGAGTTGGCAGAGGAGAAAGATCCGCCACTGGATCTTGAGGTGTCGACACTTCCTGCTGAAGGGGTTCCGTGGGGATAACCTGATGGGTCGAAACTGGGTGAACCAGCTGAATCTACTAAAATCAGAATAGCCTAACATGGAATAAATGAATTATTGACTTACCATCGGCGAGTGAGGAGTTGGAAGCAACAGCTCTGGCAATATCAAAAGCTGAAGCTGGTTCATGTTCTGGCGGAGACTCGACCCATCGTTCCAGGGGATTCAGCGAGGAGCCATCGCGGAAGGCTGGAGTGGGCGGCCGAGGGATAGAGATAGGCCTTGGCTGCTCAAATTGTTGAGTTGAAGCGGTCCTTAAACCTAGACTCTTGTTGCGACGACGGGCGTTTGCCAGCCAATTCATGAGCTGTGTCCTGTTGAGTCCAGTCCTCTCCTGAAGCCGCCTCTTCTGGCCTTCATCGGGATAAGGCGAGTCCTTGTGGGCCGCGAGCCAGCTTTTCAGTATGCGGATAGACTCTCTAGTGAACCTAGTGCCGATCTTGGGAGGGGTAGCCGCATCGTCCACGTCTGGGCTGGTCGTGGGGTGAGTGGTCTGGCATGCTTCTGACAAAGATAAGGCAGGGTTCTGCTCAAGTTGATGAGGGTGGGCAAACGACGATGAAGATGGCGATGTATCGTTTGTAAGGGATAAAAGGGAAGTGAAATCGTTCAGATGCTGTCCGTTTTCGCCAAGAATAACTGGTTCTTGAAAGCCGATATCCAACTCAGCTGGAAGAGGGGCCCACCACGCATCGTCGCTACCGTCTCCTGGGGATGCCTGTAATAGGTCAGGGCCGGCATTATCGGCTGCATTATCTCTTGCAGGAAAGGTAAATTCATCGTTGAGGAGATCAAAGGACCAGAGGCCCCGGTCTAGATCATGGTTTGATGTCTCGTGGGAAGCCATAAAGAAGTAGCCAGGGTCCTAAGCACACGCATATGCATGTAGTCAAACGGGCGCCGCACTGTGTCTGCTGTACCTCTTGACCTATGGATTTTGCTGGTTTTTCATGGACTCGTTGCTCCCAAAGAAGAAGGTTCATCGAAAAGAATGAGAGCATGCTTCTTTGCAAGACTGTGACGGATGAGAGAGAGAGAGAGCTCAGGCCGAAGCTAGGAGGGTAAGCGTCAACGCTCATTGGCTCATCAACGCCCCGCTCCGGATGTCCATGTCGTTGCGCCCTGTTGACGGGGCCGATGGTGAATTGTCAGCGTCCGTACTCGGACTTAAAGGTGGTTAAAGGAGTTTGGCGATTGTCAACATGGTGGCTTATCTTAGGTAGATTGTTTATTAAAACGAGTTGAAAAGGTGGTAGGGAGTTGTGATGAGGGTTCTGCTGAAAGAATTTGACCTCTTAGGAATTCCGGCGGCCTGAGGGCCGACTTGGATGGACGTCCCATTGTTGCACCGTGGATTGTTTGTCAATATTTTGGTCAGTAAATCTAGGTTCGATAAAATATATGAATGGAAATGTTTCCGATCTAAAAAGCCAATAAACGCCATGTCTGTTGGTCAGCCAAAGCTGCAGGATACTCCCATTGACAGGGCGCCGATAGCATCACCCACTCAATGACGCACTTTAGGCTAGTCACTACATATGCTGGGCGCTCCTAGAGGATAATATCATTGCCCGAGTCGTATGCTTTGTATCCTAATTTCTTCTTTCTGTCTACATCCCGTCTTTTGGCTGTTTGCTGCTATCGACCCGGCCTTGGCTCGCAACATGACTAAAACCACACCAAAGAAGGATGTTCTTCTGGTATTCATCCCAGTTGACCCAGATATACAATGGGTGAATCGGATAAACAGTACGCTGCCACATATCGAGGTGCGTTGGGTGAAGGCTTTGTCAGATGGCCGCCTTCTTACACCAATTGACATCTCTCCCAATGAATGGGATGGCGTCACAATGGTTTGCACTTATTTCCCGCCACCGCCTTCTCTCGCACCTCGACTACGTTTTGTTCAAGTATCGTCGGCCGGATTTGACCTTTGGGTCGATCATCCTTCCTTCCAGGATCCAGATGTTGTCATTTGCTCTGCCAATGGCGCCCACCCGTGAGTTGGCTATTATCTTGCTTCACCGGAGTAAGGACTGCGAGGACTCAGAGCTAATTGATATCTACCCCTTCCAGACCACAAATTGCGGAGTGGGTGATTGGTACCTGGATCATGAACCAGAGACAATTTCTAGAACACGCCCGCAACATGGAAACTCAGCGGTGGAAAACTTGCTACGAACACAAAGCCACAGACTCGGCTGGCTCACGAATGTAAGTTGCCGCAGAATCGTAGGTGCAAAAAATTGACTTATACTCTCATAGGGGAATTCTAGGTTATGGCTGCATCGGTCGCCAGTGTGCGCGGGTTGCCAGCGCCATGGGCATGGAAGTCTACGCATTCACGCGAACAGAACGCCCTACACCAGAGTCTCGCAAGGATTCGAGCTACTGCGTACCTGGAACCGGAGACCCCGATGGCTTGATCCCCGCCAAGTGGTTTCATGGCTCGAGTAGGGCGGATGTTGACACCTTCTTGGACCAGAAACTCGACATTCTGGTTGTTTGCCTGCCACTCACTCAAGAAACGAGTGGCATAATTTCTGGGCCCCAGTTCAAGATTCTGAGCAAAAACAGAACATTTCTATCCAACGTTGGACGTGGGAAGCATGTAGATACGAATGCTCTGACAGAGGTTCTGCAGAGTGGTCAGATTCGAGGGGCGGCACTTGATGTTACTGACCCCGAGCCATTGCCTTCGGATCATCCTCTCTGGAAGGCACCAAACGTGTTTATAACGCCTCACAATAGTTGGCACTCGACTATGTACTGGCCAAGGGTTTTGGAAATACTTGGAACAAATCTTGAGCGGTTGGACACGGGGGGTCCTTTGGTCAATGCAGTGAAGAAATCTAGTCACTCGAGATGATTTTTAGTCCTCAATAAGAAATCAAAGTCACCCGGGTTCTAATATTGCCAAATCCGCGGATCCATGCGTGCATGTTGATCAGGATCTGGACTCCTGATTCCTGGACTGGAATGTGTTTCTTTCTGCCATATGTCCTCCAGAGAATAGGCTCTGTTTTCAAGTCTTTGGGCGTTTGGAAGCTGTTTCATGCCACGCCATAGTCTTTGTGGCGGTTCTGATGGACTCTCTTGGACAGAATGACAACTAGACTTGAGTTTGACTTGGGCAAGGGCTGGCTATTGGAACTTACGGGAGCGTTCTTGAACATGTGTCTCAGGGGGCTTGACCAATATTCCAAAGTTCGCAATACCCGAGAAGCGAGATGGAGATAATTAAAGAGGTCTGGATTTCTTAAACTGAGGAAGAGGTATTGCCGCGAACATGAATCCTCGAATCCAAAAAGAAGACGGAGGCGGTTCATTCAAAGGATAGTGCTCGCTTCTGGTGAACCTGATCGGAAGCATAGCCGATGCCGACCAAAAGATTGAGATAAACGACCCTACCTGAACTAGAAGGGAAAAGCAAAATACCCCAACCCCCTCACCGAGTTTCCGTGGACCACGCGGAATTCTGTAGCACGAGTCAGCTCCCCTTAGTTAGTCAGTGCCTGTGAGCGCCACTAATACAAGCCTTGCCAGGCTACTCCCCTAGAATCCTAGAGTATTTCAGGTGATTGCTGAAGAAAGACGAATGGGCTGTGCGCCACGACGCTTGGGTATGAATGGATGAATGGAGTTGGGCTTTGAGAGTTAGCTTAAACGTAGGTGAGTGTCTGGGGCCCCCTCTTTTGAAGCTGTGGAAAGTGATGTCTGTCTCTTACATTCTGGGGGCATACCATCATCCTAAAGAGATTATAAGATTGATTTTAGTTTAAGAGATAATAGTCATGATTTATCAAGATGTAAAACGCCCCCAGGGTATTGTAGTTATCTAGTATGTGATATCCCCATCGCCTTTGTCTGAACAATTGCTATCTCTGATTCAAACTCTTCGCCTCCTGGTCGTGAATCCCACGTCAAATTCTCATGGCTCGATATACCTCCAGTAGAAGCCTTGTCCCCGTCCATCACTGCATCCTTGGTATTCACCTCGATCACAACCTCTGTCGTCACGCCTTGTGCCATCGGCTTCATGTTAAAGGCTGGCTCGTCGACAGTGAGGGCAAATTGGTCGAACCTCTTCCTCTTTCCAGCGCTGCCCACCGTCAGGTAAGGGTGACGGCTTCCTGCACCTGTGGCACTCCTAGCGGTGTATCCTGTAGATGATCCTCTCATACCGATCCATGTTGGCGCGACGTGGGCGAGGAAGCGACGGAGAGTCGTCAAGCATGGGCAGATGACAAGGAGACTTGTCTCAGGGAAGCTGTTGGGGGCTTATCAGTGCCTATTTCTGTCTCATACCGTTTTATACTCACATCCATAACTGTGTAGGTGCAATATCCCATGTTGCATCAAGGCTGTAGAGAGTGGGGATGAACTGGATTAGTCTCAAGACGCAAGTGAGAAGAGTTCTTAGTTTGGTTAGCAAGAATTGGACCGATGAGGGGAATGGCCATACCCGATGCCGATGAAGAAAAACAGAATGATGCCTATCTTTTGTCGTGTGGGTAACTGCAGCCCCCAAACCATGGGGATGGGCATAGTCAGGAGGATCATGTCGGTGATGATGCCCATCGTCGCCGTAGTCATCCATATCCCTATTTTGTGTCCACATTTCCCTTCGGTGACAGTGACATCCCAGTGTTTCTTGAAAGGATGACATGAGAAGATAATGGCAAAGAAAATTGAAGTGTTGTAGACAATTATGAGACCGATAACGACATAGGTGCATCGCTTCCACCATGTCTGAGGTGATAGATGACGATAGAAGAGCGCAAGTGACAGCTTGGAAAAACCAGTAAAGAGGGCAAAGTCTACCGTGGCTATGAGCAGTAGCTGTTCATCCGTCAGCAGACTAGATATGTCTGAGTGAAGCATGAAGGCTGACTTTGTTGAAGAGATTGTATCTGTCAAGGGACATTTCCCACGCATGGACACCCATGGTACGATTAACCCACGTCACTGAAATGTATTAGCGACCGTACAGAACAGTTCTTTGACGGACACTTGCAGCCAAGAAGGGCATTGTCAATGTTTCCGAGTACCCAGGCGAGAATGACAAAGACAGTCTCGACATCCCACTTCCGTATCAACCACAACTTGACGTAGAGATACTGGATGAAGAAGAGTGTTGCCACAAAGGTGCCACTCCCCCATAGAATGTAGGCAGCGAGGGCACACTGCTGCTTTGGATTCTCAAAGTTGACGACGTACCCCTGTGGCGGAAGGATCAACACCGATACCCCATCGACCACGGGAAAGTTGGACAGGGTTGATAAGTGTGGATATATCCCCCAGTGGGAGATTCAACGAACGACCAAGGGGGTTGCAACCTGACAAAGAGAGATCTGCAGGACGATGGGACCCTCCAGTTTAAGTAAATCAACAACCCACTGTTTCCCGAAACCTGGGGTAGGCATCACATCGAAGCTAATGATCTGGGCTGAGGCGAGTCATGAGAGTCGAGTCTGGGGACGCCACTAGGGGCCGTTGACCTGCTAGCTCTGCCCTAGCCTTGGGGTATGTTCAGCTTTGCTAATTCTAGCTGAGGGTAGAATACGTTCATGTTCCGCGTCTTCCGGTTCGTTTTTCTACACTCCATCTTGCCTCTTGATTAACAGGGGAAGTGTTGATGGTGTCGCGCGGCCTACTTGGCACCCATTGGATCTCATCCGGGAACAGCTTTCATCACTGAAGACTTAGACTGATCTTTGAAAGAGTGCCATTGAATGAATGAAAAGAAGAGAAGAAAATATCTGGCAGAAAAGACGAGGCATCTCAAGGAAGGACATGCCCGATCTAGAAAACCCCATAGGTTACAAGAAACCTTCTCGTCAAAAAGAACCTTCAGCCGTTGCTAGAACAGCCCTGAAGGCTTCCCCTACGTAATTCTCACCAAACTTCAACCTTCTCATAGAGCTTCTGCCCGTTAACTACTCGCCTATCGTCGTAAGAGGGGCCAAAGTCCTCACAGCAGTCTCCAGCTGCCTTTCGGAGCGTGTTGGTGTACATGTCATCAGCATCCTAGAACTTGGGTACAGCCGTAGCATCGTTAGGCCACTTACCATAGACCAGGTCCCTGTAGGCTCGGCCATTGTCAGTAGTAGGCCACCAGCCCCATCCAACGAGGGGAGAAGTGACCCAGTCCTTGGCGTAGTTCTCTACATCGTCGTCTCCCTCGTTGGCCATGCGCATGCAGTGAGTGCTGCCGCCGTCCTTGTGATAGACGACCTTGGGATGGGTGTCGTCTCCAAGACGAGGAGAGTGGGTAGAACCGCCGTATCCCCCTCTGAGTTGACTTAGAAGTGCAGTGGAATAAATTCTGGCCCATCCTACGTGATCGGCCTGTCTGTGCATGTAGGATCGCTGAGTGTGGAGATGGCGGAAGGATTCCCGAAGAGTTATCCCTATAAGGCAAACCCAACGCGTGGCCCATCCAGGATAGTTTGAGTATGTCCCAATTATGGTGTTTTTTCACCTCATTTATTAGAAATGCATACAAACTAATAAAATCTAATGGGCAATTCCTTTTTCGCCTATGGATTCAAGCTGTCTTCCTGTCATGTAGCCCCTGAAAAGCCTCCTGAGAGTATTTTCGTCCATAATAAAAGTGCACAAACTTGGAATATATAGCATCGAATAAGAAGCAGAATGAATCTAACATGGTACTCTGCATAATATCCCTAGAATGAGTTATTCACTGTGCCGTTGAGATGTGCAGCTCTATCTGTTGGCAACATCAGTTCCGACTGAGTACATGTAGGTTTCTCGGTAGATTCCCCAACCCCTGGAGGTCCTTCATGACAACTTAGGCACCGCCACTGTAATGATATCATCGTAGAGTGGTGACCAATCTCTTTGGCAGCCGAGCAGCTCGTGGGGCCCTCGCAAAAGCAAGAAACTCAAGCCACTGCTAAGGGGTACTTTGACTCCTATAGCCTTTCTCTACCGATATTAGTATAACTTAGCACGCACGAGCAGGGGTTCCGCCCCACAAGCTGCTCGGCTGCCAAAGAGATAAGGCACCACATTACCAATCGAGGTAGACAAGGATGCAAATCCCCCACAAAGTCCAAGCTTGGGCTGAATACGAGTTACGACCATTCCCACATAACTCGGAGGCGAAAGTCAAGCCTATCAAAACGCATTTCTATTTCTAGAGCTGCCTACAGGCCCAGCTGCCGCCGAGCAAAGGCTGGCGATTCTGGCCCTTGAGCTGAGATGGGCTGGGTGTGGCTCGTCCCTACACGCCGCGGTGATTGTAATTGCAAACATCTTATCTAAATCCTATGAGTTTCCATGGGTTTCTCACCATATAGCCATATCCAAGTCTTCCTACTGCTCGTGGCGAGCTGAATCAACCAATACATCCGGGACATGCAGCATTCTAGTCAGACACGTCTTCATGCAGGCATGAGCTCCACTGCATCACTACAAACCCCATTGATTGACAAGAAACAGAAAACTATTGACCATGTGGCTGGCTGGGACTGAACTCTTTTCCAGCTGGGCTGTGCGTTCCCTTGACACTCAAGCAAACTCTAGCGGATCCCGGGGGCAAACCTTGCTACCCTTAAACAGGTTCTAATCAACATGCTCAACACATGTTCAAACTACGACTGGGCGGATGGAACTGGCTCAACGAGATTGACATTTGAGCAGGATTGCACAACTGGTTGGCTGCCAACTGCGACATCAGGTAGACTACTTACGAGTATTTGCAAATGTGAGATTGGTTAAAGCCTCGCTGTTCGTGGGGTAGTGAATTGTTAACATTTTAAGTTGATCCTGTTCCCTGCAAGTGACCGTTTTCACCAAGAGATGCATAATTTTCAACGCCAGATTAATAACACACATCATTACATTGGTATTCTGAGAATAACTATCTCATAAAATTGTTTTGGTATCCCACCGGCAGTCAATGCTGCGTTAAGTATCTCTATCAATACCCCTTAAACAAAGGAAACTCCAGGGGGCTAATACCCCCAAGCAAAACTCCAAGGGCTAAGACCCAACCTGGTGTAATGCACCGCACCCAAGCAAACAAAGATCATAAAACACAAACCAATAGTTGTCCAATCCCATATTTGAACGAATGTCCCAAGTCGCAACTCTCCATCTGTGTGAACAAAGAACCCCTATTCGGAATCCTTCTTGGTTTCCGATGACTTGTCCAGTTCATGATCCCAGGGGTCCAACGGGCAGGTAGGAGGAAGTCGAGATAGCCACCAGTCATCTGTATAGGGCATTGACGTAATGTAAATATTGTTGTCATTTGCATACGGTGCGACATCCCCGTTGTTCCCCGATGAATTGTCCGGTTCGGGATCCTCGTTGTTCTCCGATGAGTTGTCCAGTTCGGGATCTTCGTTGTTCTCCGGTGACTTGTCAAATTTAGGATCGTGGTGTTCTTCTAATGTTTTCTCCAGCTCGGAATACTTGTCGTTCTCTGATGGCCTCTCCTGTCCAGGATCCTTCCAAGACATGACCTTCCAAATGGCAGGAAAAGTGTAGGATCTCTTGTTGCAGTCAAGTGCGTGGCATCCATCACAGGTATCAGTCTCCAAGTGCCTCGCCTTGTCAATCGCCTTAGCGAGCTGTCTCCAACGCTCAGAAGTCATCATCTTGTACTCCATCTCGTCCCAGGTGAGCTCATAGTACTCCCTCTCCCCGTACCAGAACCGAGTTGGAGCTCTGGCGACGAGATCCTCTGCCCCCTTGCGCTTTGGGAAAGGTGTCTCGAGGGCCGCCCGTCTGCGTTTGACACTGTTCCGCTCAAACTTTGTGGTCAGGACAGTGTAGTCGTCGTCAAACTCCTCAGGGTTGATGAGAATGTACAGAACATCTGGGCGGAGGCGGAGGAAGCGAGTCATCAACGTCAACTGACTGTCGAGGAACTCGTGGAAGCGGGTAGTGTAGGTGAGTGCGAGATATGGAACTCGCTGAACGGGGATTGACCATTCGTAGTGGGTTTGTACAAGAGTCGTCTGAAGCTCGTGCGCGGCACCAATCCACTCGGGTCCCAAGATGACTAGGTCCCGAGAGTTGTCTACTTTGCGACATGGAAGGTCATAGATTCTCGGGGGCAGGTATTCTTCGTGTAGCCATCTCTTATACACACGAGGCGGCTTTATGTCGAAATCTCTTGAAAAGTCCAAGATGTTTGCACGACCCTTGTCACGAGGGTCATAGAGCTGAAGAGTTCCCTCAGGACCCCACGAGTTTCGATGTCGCATAGCGACGTGACGTGACTTCTTACAAGTCCGAAGGAGAACGTCGATGTGCAACTCTGGAGGCTGAGGACGTATCTCCCTCAACTCTCGAGGGGGCTCACACCATGCGAGGTCCTCAATCATGGTATAAGTCCAGATGGACCCCTTTTCGCCGTTCGGATTTCGGCTGACGAGAAGGTGGTGTCCGAGTTTGGCAAAATGGGCAGCTGGGGGTCGATCCTTGATAGACCATTCCCAGATCAGGTCTTGGATCTCATTGGCCAGGCGAGGGAATTTTGGGAAGGAGTCTAGCTTGGATTGGGACATGACTTGGTGTGATTGCAGGGGAGAAAGTGAGAAGAGTTGGTGAGAGAAGATGGGAATGTAACCAAAGAGTTGTGGTGGTGGTGGTGGTAGTTGGTCTGATTGTGTTGAAAGTTCTGGGGAGAAGAGAAACTTAAGAAGGAAAGAGAAAAGAGAAAAGAGGGAAGAGGGAAAACCCCCAAAACTACACGTAAGCAGAAATGTTGATAGGATTGATCGGTCTACCTAGAACTAATGCACGTTTGCGAAGTTCGTCACTGTCGTACAAGGCTCTGAGAGATGGGATTACGTCCCTACAGTGGGAGGAGAAGCAAACGAGCTGAGCAAACAATGCATTGTTCCGCGTGAAAATTCTTTTACCGTTTGAATCTGACTGACCAGGCTCTCAACAGACACTGTATACCTCCGAGTTGCAGACTCACAAGTTCCCAAGTGCATAAACCACACCCTTTTTCTTATCGCCAGCCTGCATAGATACCTTTTTCAAACAGCTTCCTCCGCAACCCTCCTCGCAATATCTCTAGTCTCACACTGTATCCGCTGAACGAGGACCCCGGCATCTTCAACCTCATGCACGAGACCAACCGCAGCACCCGCATAAGTGGCCAACCTCCCCTCGGGGCCCCAACCCTCCTCGCCCGCCTTGGCAGCAGCCTCGTCGTGTCGGAGCTTGATCTCGTCAAACGCCACGCCCTCCTGGTGGTCACGCCAGCTCAGATTGACGATCCCGCGGGGGCTGTACTCCTCCGGCCAGCCTATGGTGCCGCGGAGACGGTTGTACAGCATCGTCCTGGTGGTGCACTGCGCCCCGTCGGCCGCTCGCACGACTTCCCGTTGGTAGCCCTTGTTGATACGAGTTTCTGTGGCTGCTAGGAAGCGGGTTCCCATCGCTACCCCTGCTGCTCCTAGAGCTAGGGCTGCTGCGACTCCTCGACCGTCGGCGATGCCTCCTGCCGCTACTAGTGTGATGCCCGAGTCCTTGATTTTGTCCGCAATCTCGGGGAACAGAGCCATGATTCCCAAGCCATCGTTTGCTCTGCCGTGGCCACCCGCCTCTGCTCCTTGGATGACTAGGACGTCTGGGCGATTGTCACTGTTTGCGGCTTCGATGCTCTCCTTGATGGTGCCGATCTGAGTCCAAATTTGAATCCCAGGAGATGCCTCGCGCAAACGAGTAGCCCACTCATCCAACTCCTCCTGACCCCGCCGAGGAGCAAACAGCCAAGCCACACAGGGTCGATGCTGCTTCACAGCCTGAACCGCAGAATTGAGGTCACCATTCCAAAGTTGGAACCCCACTCCAACGGGGAGGACATCCTGGGACGGAAATGACGGTGGCAATGTGTTTGGAGGCGCATTCTTCAACAGTTCCTTGACTGTGATTAGATCTTTGGCGGTGTCTTCAGGCTTTGCACCAGGTCCGATGAAGCCCAGTCCTCCAGCTTTGGAAATGGCGAGGGCCAAGTCTGGTCCTGACATGACACGCATGGGCGCGCCCACGATGAAGGGCAACGTGACCCATGGGAACAGATGAGCTAGTCGGGCTCGGCCTATTGCCAAGGCCGCTCGTGTTACACTCATAATGATCTGTTATTTGTTAGACGTAGTTGACATGTGTTCATAAGTAGAAGTACCTTGGTTTATCGTAGGATGTTGGATCGTTTTGCCGACCTTGCGGATGTTTGACCGGATCTAATTAACCAACGGCAAAGGCCTTCGCTTTAAACTTCCATAGGCCCTTCTTATATCCTTCCCTTGCTTAGAAACACTATGCGAAAGTTTACAGCCATCTGACCATCTCGGGGAAAGACCGAGACCCTTCATGACGTGTGGCTCCTCTCTCGATCCCGCGATACCCGATATAGCCGTTTCGGCCGATCGATTATACAACGCCACGACCTCGGCTATGATTTTATATTACTGGACGAAAAGAGAAAGCTAATCGCGGCGCTGGCAGACTCGTCCAATTTATAGTGTATTTTGTGCTCATTGTAAGGCGTGGTTGTTGAGCTCAGTGAAAGTCCGCTGGGTGTTTTATTGATACGCTGCGGTCAACTGCTACCAAGTGTGGGTGAACGGATATGCATGTGACCTAAGTTTCTTGATTCCTCTCCTTCTGGGACTGGCTAGCTGGTGCTAAGATGCACCTCCGATCACCTGATAAAGACTCTGTGAGTTACTGGTAGAAGTTAATAAATCTTCTGTCGAAATCAAGATGTTTGTTGACCTGAGTTCTTTTATATCCGTCGAAAAATATTGGAAGCCTACCTTGAGTCTTAACTTGAACTATAAATAGAAAGACTGATTCGGATAATGGGTTGACTTGATATTGCCGTCGTCATTCCCGAGCGAGTCTGCTCTGTGTCGTGATGAGTACTCTGCCGTTCAAGGAGACTCCGCCGGAACCAAGAACTTAAGGATTGAGTGGCTGACCAAGGTATGGCAAAGAAGACTCGGTGAGGTTGTTCCCAGGGTTCTCTTTCATTTGTAGAAACGCCCAATATCCGGCCGAGTGCCCGTCGCTGCCGCCAACGCGGTGGTGGGCTCCCACTTCGATCCCCTGTTGGAGCCACGGATGACATCATAGCTTTAGCCACATGTTGGTAGCGCCACAGCCACCTTATGTGGCTGTCGGGCGGGGAAGTTGAACTTAGAAGAATCAAGCATCATCAACACCACAACCAGGCACCCCCATTTCCACCCCTCCGCCAAAGCGTCTCTAACTCCGCATCACCACCCAAGACCGCGATCAAATCAACTCTCTGTAGCATGTCAGGAGGTATTGGTGCGCCTGCTTGTTCTGTCGAACAAACCTGAATATCGGGTCCGGCTCGTCCTTGAATGATCGGTCGTCGTGCACCAAGAGCTACTTGATTGCCCTCACCTTCCCCGATACCAGGCAAGCTTCCTGTGGAATTGTGGTTGTTCCAGGAATCTGGTTAGAGGGTTCAGTTCGGAAGGGAAAATGTTGATCTCTCGTCTGGTATGTCATCAAGTTCGCCTAAGGCGTCCGAAGGAGTTTGACCTTGTTTGCTAGGTAGTTGAGGCCATCCGATTTCCAGGTACTTCCAAGCTTGCATCACCATCACCATGGGAGCCTGAGGGTGGTCGACTCGCCCGTTCCCAGGGTCAAGGCGCCCATTCTTGAGCCACAAATGGTTCCCCAGTGACGTCCGGAAACTCGCAAGGCATTCAGCGACCTTCCTGGCTCAACATTCAAACGACTGTAATCCATCGCTCTGATAAGTCTCTTGTTCGCAAAGGTCCTCGCTATCGTGTTTCGTAGTGTCTGTCTGGCGCATCATGTCGTTGTGTGTGTTGTTCCATAGTTGCTTTGGGTCTTGACAAAAAGAACCGAGTCTCATTTATTTGATATCTGGACCTTGTTCTGTTCTCGTACGATGACGCAGCCTCCTCCGTTCCCCGATGCTCGTAAGTTCATAAGAGCTGGCTGGTTCTCCGAACTGGAAGCCGAACCGCGCCAACAACTTGACTGCTCAGTCTTCAGAGTTACAAACGATGTGGCTTCGGCCCAAGCCCAGCGAGCGATTACCTTCAGTATTTAGGAGGGAGAGGTAGCCAGTTCGTCGACAGCCATATACCCAACTTTGTAGACATATTACGCCCGTATTGTCATATCGATGACGGAGGTGTGTGTTGAGGAGTTTGGCAGGAGATGATTAGAATGGGATATAGACGCATAAATTTCAAATCACGACATTAACATGGCATAGCAAGTAGATATTATTTGAATTCCAAAATATAAAAGTATAAGCACACCCCAACTTGTAACAAAAAGTAAACATAGATCGAACTTGATCCAGTTGGATCGTTCTTGCCTCCTCCCTAATCATAATGCTCTTAGTAAAATTGTCGACTCCGAAATAAGCTAGTCGAAGAGAAATCTCGCTGCGTAAGAGATCAAAAAAAAGAAAAAAAGTATAAGTCGTCAGGGCTATTTCGAGGCAATTGTCGTCATCGATAGTATACAGGGGGTGCTGTCAAAAAAAAAAAAAGTATGTGGTACACGAGACCTGGATAATGGTAAGTAAGTAGAGAATAGGGGAGACAGTGACGAAGACTAACCTGTAGGCACGCGTAGAAACAACCAATGTTTCTACTTCTCAGCCTCCTTCTCCTTCTTCTCCGACTCTCGGCGTCTCTGCTCTCTCCAAGCGTTGATGCCCATATACGCGCTAGGTTGAGGGCGATGCTTGTCCACACGAGGAGGAGGCAGAGTAGGCCGCGAAGACGACGTGTTGGGAGCAACGTTGGAGAAGCTCCCAACACGAGGTCTGCCACCAGAGGAAACACGAGGGCGAGGATGAGTGTTTCCAGAGTTGTGAGCCTTGGGCTTGGCCTTGTCCACCTTTGTGGTGAAGCTCGCGATTCTGTTCTGGTAACCTGCAGATCGGAGGATGGCGGAACGTAGGAGGACGTCTTCGTACTGCTTCATGTTGGGGTTTGATCCGCAGTCTTCGCAGATCTTGTACACGATGGTTCGAATATTGTCTCGTGCAGAACTACCAGGGAAGGGGATGAAGGACAGAATCTTCTTGGAGATTCTCCAGCGCATAAAGTCAAATGGATCCATAGCCAGCTCATGCTTCTCATGGAGGACGCGAAGGTCAGAGATCTTGCAGGCAAGGCGGTACATGATCTCCTTCTGGCAGAGACCATCGTCGGGGAGGTGATGCTTGGCAACGAGCTGGTTGGGATGGTATCTAGTGTTAGGACCAAAGATGTCCCTGATTCGACGGTGCTTGCTGACATTGTCCTGGTGAAGCTTGTGAGCGGCGGCGACGGACTTGTTGGTAGGGTCAAGCTTGAGACGCTCTCCAGTCTCCTTCTTGAGGCGCTCCTCCTCCTCTTCCTGAGCGAGGTACTCGTCCAGTGAGTGCCAGGTGCTTCTCCAGTAGGGGCTGTTCTCGGTCAGCTTGGCGACGGGGGTGTCTCTCAGGCACTGGGGGCGAATGTAGGTGTTTCCGTCCTGGCTGAGGGTGTAGACTTCGCTCCAAGGGGTTCGGAGCATCTCCAGAACACTCTCAGTCGAAGGGCCATCCTGGGCGAGGCGAGAGGCAGGCGGAGCTTGTCGAGTAGACATGTTGGGTCTAGTTGGAGGAAGAGACTCGGGGGTGTCAGGTCTGCTTGAGATGAGTGTCAGCACGGTTCGACTCAAACCAGGGAGTTCATCTCACCGAAACAAGGACTAGATACTCGCGTCGACGAAGGTCTATTTTTCTTTGTCGGTAGAGAGGAAATACTTCCAACGCCTTGGTCGATCGTCAGCACAACACAGCTTCACCTCAGAGGGTCAGGATCGTTACCAGGTGCGCATTAGAGCAGAACACAGATCCGCGAGAAGAAAAAGACACAGAGTGAAGCAGAGGCCGACGAAAGGCGACTCGAAGCTTGAGAAGCGTGTAATCTCGCGATGATACCGTGTAGAACGAACGAAGCAGACTCGAAACGCTTCACGAAAGGGCGCAAGATGAAGAAGAAGAGTCGAGAATATTTTTGATAAAAGACGACAAGGTAAAAGAGAGAGAATATAACTTCTTTCGACCATGGAAAAAAGGAGTGGTTTGAGAAAAAAGAAGCGTCGTGATTCACCTTGCAAACGCCGATGCTGGGGTGTTGACAAGTTGAGGTGCAAGGAGGGGGGCTTCACGCGCGCGACGCTGAGAGTTTTGGCTAGGAACTTGGTGCCTGTAACGTCACTGGCAAAGCCAGTCTGTCACTGTAAGGGGAAAAAAGGGACGTGTTCGAGATGACATCAATTCGGGGTTTATTTGCCCTTGTTAGCTTATTTTTTACCTTTGATATAAAATATTACTTAAAGTCACTCTCCCTACGATCAAGTATCAAGTGTATGAGTGCAGTGGGTAGTCCATCGAGTCACATTTTCTTGTGCTGCCTGTGTTTGATTCTACAGTAGATATTGTACCACTCTTTTGGATATTCAGCAGTGACCGCCGTGCATCCTACAGCCCTCTTTGAGCCCTAATCAAAACGCAAGCTCAAAGTCCCAGACCTGCAGCTTCCTATCAGGATAACCTCCACCCTGGCGCACAAACACGCTCAAGATACCCTGATCGCGGAGACGAGTGTTATCAAACAGAGGCTCGGTAGAAGTGTTGGGGATATCGGCCAGAAACTTCCAATCCTTGAATCCTCCAGTTGCCGTGGATGCGTAGATTCCCGTCTTCAATGCCGCTGCATCAGGGAGGAGTGCGATGAGGTGCTCGCCTGACTTGTCTCCTGCGAACTTTCCGCGGGGGTCGAAGAGATCGGGACCGTTGATGCCGCTCACCTTGATGGCGTTCTTTGTCCACTTGCCTAGAATACGTGTCAGCTATACATGCACACGAATAGCTTGGTTCTTTTCTTACCGCTTGTATCCCTGAGATAATGCTGGTAGAGATGCTCTCCGCTGAGGTTATCCCGCATGAGAACATGAACCCTGCCCTTTGCATCCACAAACTGTCCCTCTTGATTCACCATGCGGCTATTCTGAGGAATATCCCAGATCATGGTGCTATCCAGGGATGTTGAGATGGGCTTTGGTAGCTTGGTGCCGTTGGTGTTGAACCAGGTTTGACCGTCATCGTCCGAGTAGGCAAAGAAAACATCGTGGTTGGTGTTTGCATCCGGTGTTTCACGGACGGTCCACGAGGTGTACAGTTTTCCGTTGACAGAGTTGAGACCGTTGATGTAGGCGTTGTTGTCATCTCCCTCGATGTATTTTCCATAGGCTTGCCACTTTCCGGTCGAGGAGCTGTATCGGTGGATGTAGCTATCACCAGCACCAGATCTTTTGAAAATCAGCAGGGCATCCCACCTGGAAAGTGTGCTACTCACTGTCCAATGCGGAATTCCATGAGCATATCACCATTGCTCAGTGACTCAAACCTGGGATAAGTCAAAGGCGTATAAGGACCTGTCGATCCAGAAAGCTCGTGAACAACAGGTCCAAACAGATCCGCATTCCAAGTTGACGGAACATCCTTTGCAATAGACGACTTGGACACGCGGTAGTTCAAGGGCACGTCCTACAAACGGTCAGTGAACCATCCCCACCCTTTTGGCCAGTGCACTGACATGGTGATCAAAGCTAAGATGAATTTTTCCATCACCGGAAATACCCATAGAAATCATATTATGCCCATCCATGGTCTTTTGGACGTAGTCGGTAAGAGTCAGGTATTCCCAGTCGCCAACTGACGGGCTAACACGACGACGGCCAACCTTGACATAGTGGTTGCTATACCCAGCCGGGGTCGTCTCGTAAAAGGTGACATATTGATAGTCGCCAAAGGTGATCAGCACATCTTCCTGGTAGCTCACTCCGTTGAGTCTCTCGGGACCTTGGAGATCGGTGGCGATGGTCCAGGACTTTGTTGATTTGATCGACAGTGCTGATGCACCGACGAGCATGCCGCAAAGTGCCACGATGCCAGTTCTGAGATGCATGGTGTCCGGTTGCAGATGATTTGTTTCTCAAGACCCGGTCACTCCTATTTATGTTTCCTGGTCTTGAACTAGTTCCTCCGGAGGATTATCCTTGTCCCAATATGACAGGTGGTTAAACTTCAACCCCAGCCTCTACCCTTTTCAAGAAGGTTCCCATGAAGATCGTTGCCCTTAACCAGGTATGCTTATACAAAACCACACCATCGTGGTCTAATACCCCACAAATAAGCTTCCGTGATCTGTTCCCCGGACTTTGGGGGTTCGTAGGATTTCACCTCTTCCCCGCCCCCAAGTAGCGGTGCCTGCATCGGCATGACTCTCGAACATATATAAGCCGATGCATTTCTTCCTTTTTAACTCAAGATCAACACTCTATTCCACGCGTTCAAGTTCTCAACCTCCCCTAATGGAGTAAAGACTCCGCGCCAAGGGGTCGCATAGCAAACGTCAATGCAACGAACCACCGAATGTAACTATAAACGGAAAAGACCCCGTGGTTTTTTCTCAACCGAAACTAGGTATAGTGTGGATCTTTGTTAACCGGTCCATTCATATCAAAGCTTTGCGGACAGCCTGGACCTTGGAAAGCGGTAGTCGACACAAAGAAGGACGAAAGGCAGGGTTTGTTCGGTGTATTCCTCTGCCGAAGGTATGGATTGTTGCATGGATAGTAGTCACGCGTCTATGGAGTATACGTAGTCTCATATAGCTAGTTGCATCGACTTGACAGCTGACTTGTCTAGAGTTTATCCAACTATCCATGTAAGACGGATGCGATACTGCGAAGCGCCTTGGTGAGTGCTGGTGATTTCGCCTTTCACAGGCAAAGACTTGAAAGGTGACAATGTCTATAATAGCCAAATATAATGTTGTATGCCTCGGTTCGTTCTGTAGCTTTCATCATGCATAATGTATTGCGCTTCATCATCCTAGATCTTAATCAAGTTGCGATCAAGCTGCTCTTCGTCTCGCTGTTTGACATCTCGTTGGGACTCGGATCCAAACAGAATCAGAAAATTTAGCCATGCACGGTTAGGCCAGCGCACAGTGGTTTTTGCCCAGCAATCAAATTGGTGCGTTTCCCTGTGATGGCTTCTAAAAACATGCACCGACCTCGGACCCCGTAATCAGATAACAAGCAGCAAAAACAAATCTCTTCTTGATAGATAAGTAACATAATCTCTTTATCATGAATCATAAAAAATGCTAAATGCACCCCAAACTCCAAAAACTTTACATATAACGATGCACCATCCGTGGCATAGCCGGTGCTTCTCCCATAGCGACAGGCGGGACGGGATTATTCGCATCAAAAGGATTATTCTTCTGAAGCCGGTTCCCAGTTCTTCTCCTCCTCTTCCTCACGCACGAGACGATGAAGCAGCCTAGAATGAGAGCGACTATGACGCCTCCGACAGAGGCTGCGACGGCAATCACTACGGTTCTGTTCTCGTCGAACCAGCTTCTTCCACTTCCTCCGCTATTGCCGCCTCCAGAGGTTCCTCCGTTGTCGTCGCCGCAGGAATCATCTTGTTCGTCTTCGGGACATCGGCTTGACTCTCCATCGCATGTTTCTTCAGGGTCACAGTCGCCTGTGCTTGCTCTGCAGACTTGGCCACTTGCTGCGACCTGGCATTGGTCTGTACAGCAGGCGTCTGTCGATGGATCGCACGCAGCGCCGGTCTGAAGCTGGCATGTTGAAGGGTTGCAGCACGAGTCATCCGGGCATCCTTCTTCGCCACCGCAGTCGCACGCCTCTCCTGCCTCGACGATGCCGTTTCCACACTGACTCTCGTTGATATCAGGAGCATCATCTTCATCCACAAGACAGCTCGTGTCGATCAACTCATCTCCAATAGCCGTGCAGATGGTTCCAATAGTACAAGGTGAGAACTCACGCAGGTCTCTTCCACTCTGCGGGTTCATGATGTACTGACCACTAGCATCACAGGTAGAGCTGCTAAGGGGACAGCAACCCTCAACGGGAGAATCACCACTACAAGTGTCGGACGTGCAATCGTGAGAAGCTCCAAAGTTGTGCGCCAACTCGTGGGCAAACACCTGCCACTCGGCAGCCGTACGGATGACGACATTAGCAGATGCTACAGAGCTTCCGCCTCGCCACGTTCTCCCTCCTCGACTGCAGATGTTGCCGATCCAGGCCATGCCGACTGTTGAGCCGCTCTCGCAGGCGCTCATCAGGGACCATGCGGCGTTCTCATCGCTGAATTGACTCCTCCATTCTGAGAACAGACTGAGTCGTCTAGAGATGTCGGTATCTGACGAACAGGGGAGGTTCCAAGCTGTTGTGGTGGAAGCTGTCGAAGGACAGGACGAGTCGCTGATGGTCAGGTTGCGGATGGCAAGGGAGATGTTGAAGGCATCTTCGTACACTTGCGAGGCAATGTTGATTTGCGAGATGATGTTCTCCCGAGCATCTTCAAGCGAGTCAAACTCAGCCGTGTACGAACAATCCGTTGCAACTCCAATCATGGCTACTCGTCTTGTCGACGGACACCCACTGGTATCTCCAATCACGTCCACCGGGTCGATCGAGCCAATCCCGCTTTGTCGACGCACACGCTCGACGAATCCATAACGTGGCGTGTCTCGTTTTTTATCTCGGTCATCCAGATCCAGAGAAAGCGAACGGCGGTCCAAACTCTGCGTGCCACAAACAGATGCGTTGGATAAGGATCGTTGAAAGATGCCTCCGTCTTGCTCGACATTATCCGACTCTCTCCAGACCACCATGTACGGAGCGTCCGTAGCAGGGAGTTTGCCGTCCAGTGAAAACTGCTTATGGCGGAGGTTCGAGCTGGGCGAGATGTGATGGTAATCCCCGTCAAGGTTAAACACGCCTTCAAGAAGATATCGGCCGTTCCGAGGACGAACCATTATCCGGGCCCAGCCAACTTTCCTCCACGTTTGCTTCTCAACATCGGAAATAAAGGCATCTCCCTTGTACAGGAGCGGCGAGTCTCGTCCTATGAGGTTGTTAGACAGACCGCTGATCCCGTCTGGTCCAACATGTCGAACGTCTGTGAGACGCGAGATGACGTTGCGGCTTGGCTGAAGATTTAGTTGGATCCTCTGTTTTTCTTTTGATATGGTGAATTCAACTTGAAAATTTGAAGATGTGTCAAGGGTTTTGGGACTTTGTGAGAAGTGTACGTCTTGGATGAGGGAGGCGTGACGGATTGGGCTTCTGGCTATTGACAAGGCTGAAGGAAGGATTCCATGTTAGTTACACATGATCGACAGGTGCATCATGTAACCTTTTTTTTTGTGTGGCGGGAACTTACCATGTACATGCAGGAGGGAGACAGAAATCGAAAGCAAGTATAACAAAAAACCTGAGAAAATCATCGTGTGTGTATGAGGGGGCTACTGCAGTTGTAGAATGCCCTTGCCGTGATACTGATACCCACGGCAAACTTGGGGTCCTCAATGCCTTAAATGAGATGCTTCATATCAAAGGAAAAGAAAAAAAAGGGTCCAGCCGTCCTATCTCACCGGGCACACAAAGTATAAGTGCTTGGACCAACACACATCACCATTCACCCCAAGTCTTGGCAGTCCGAGAAAGAGACTTATACCAAGCATGCTAAGCCACCCTGGCCTCGTCATGGAGAGAAAACGGGGACCCGGCCGGCCGGCTGGCTTTGACGGGGTTGAGTCTCCCATTCTATGTGACATAACGTTTGGGCATTCTCCGACGATTTCGGTAGACTCCTTGATACGTGAGTGTAACTTGTTTCGTGTAAGATGTGAGTCTGGATGAATGCATGGATGTTTTTTTTGTATGGGCTTTGTTTGGGGACAAACTCAAGTCATCTCTTCCTTGATCAATTTCGATCAGATAAAGGCCGCCCCAGATCTGTACA
The DNA here is from genome assembly GCA_003947045.1 of Fusarium ambrosium. Lineage (NCBI taxonomy): Eukaryota > Fungi > Ascomycota > Sordariomycetes > Hypocreales > Nectriaceae > Fusarium > Fusarium ambrosium. The sequence goes on from NIZV01000033.1 coordinate 56,369, forward strand.
AAAAAAAGTGGCAGGACCCTCACACGACCATTCATTCAAACCCTACCCAGACATGATTGGCCTCCGGCAGATCGACGAAGAAAAAAGTGATCACCCGCCGACAAAGACAAAATTCACAAAAGACAGGGGGGGGGGGGGGGGGGTAAAAGAAAAATCCCACCGTTGTGCGGGATGATCTGTAAGCATCTTGTTAAATCCGAGTGGGTTAAAACCGACCTCCCCTCGAAGCTGACGTACGCGTCTTCTCTTGGCATCCCGAATGTCGGCGTCACTCGAAAGAGCGGGTTTGACCGCAGCTTCTCTCTTCTTCTGGGCTCATTTTCTTGGCTTAGGAATGGATGACCGGAAGCACGGGTACAATGTACTTTAATTGATAAGCTTAAATAAGCGCTTGCTTGCGTATTCCATACAGGGTCTTTAAAGCATGACGAAGACTCAAGACCCAAAACCAATGTGCAGCATTCCTTGGCTGATGCTTTTCAGACCGACCCCAAGTCTGACAAGGGTTTCGATGATGCTTGTTCGGAATTACAGAATATTTCAACCCCTAGCTCCGATTCTTATGTTGGTGAGTGTACGTCACCATCGCTGAGCCTCTATCGAGGTGCCTCTATTTGAAATAATGACGATCTTTTTCTCTTGGGAAAACAGTCAGAGTGGCTTTTATATGCTGGATTATTCTTTTCAACAAAGATTCAGTCCTGTTTCGGGGTCAAGCAGCTCTGCCTCTCTTACCTGCTTTGTCTTTCCTTCATGACTTCACGTTCCTCTTGACTACTCCGTGTATCTCGCCCCCAATACAATCCATAAATAAGACCACATGCCGCTAAAAAGGATTATGTCTAGAGTTTTTGAGGGTCAGAGCTGTCAGCGAGCAAATTCTTCTCACTGTTGTGTATTCACACAGATCCTCTGGTGTGGGAGGCCTCACATGGAAACAGAAAAGGCGCCAAAGTCAAGGAACACGCAAGCCAAGTCTTGTCAACTACCTAGGTACACATAAAGAAGAAGAAAGATACAAGTACGTAGTACTCATATTTCCATTTTGTGACGTTCATTTCTATTCTCCCGTTTAGAAGGACCCTCCCAGCCTCCGTCAGTATGGGTTGAGACTTCACAAATTATATCCGTGGTGATTTCGTAAAGCGTCACGCAGCAAACAGAGGAGGAACAATGGTAGGAGAGTAAATTGCAAGGTCAGTGACCATGCAAAACCTATGTAGAATGATAGGATCTATCGGCGCTTTGGTTGGTGGCCGGATGTCTCGGGTACGATCTAAAAACCCTGGATTGCCTGATAACAACGTAGTCAACCATTCGTTGTTCTCCATCTTCTAGCTCGGTTATCCCGGCTTCAACTATAACAAAGAACACATTTATTCGTTGTTCTCTCCTGGCTAGTGCCCGACAATCAGCTAACCTATATGTAGATCTGCTTTACAAAGGGCAATCGGAACAAACAAGGCACACTTATAGAAGTTCACTTTAATGCGTACATTCTGTCATTCAGAGTAGAATTTTGAAGCGATAGTTCTAATATCCTCATATCTATGACCCATCATTCATTATTCCAAACACGTTAGAGATACATCAGTTCTTCTCAACTCCATTCTCCTTCTTCTCCCCGTTGGTCTCTCCCTTAGTATCAGGGGAGGCAACAATCTCCCGAGCCTGAGCCAGGTCCTGACCCATGGCTACCAGATGCATCACATCAGCAGTCATGATGATCATGCTCATCCTCTCAGCAGCCTTCTTCAGAGCCTCGGGGGATCCGTATGGAGGAGCACCAAAGGCAAAGCCGGAGTAGGGCTTGTCGTGCTTGTCCAGGACGGAGAAGAACTTCTCTCGGGCGTCCAGCCACTCTTGCTCGTCACCGCCCATACCCATGTTGCCGGGGAGGTTCATGCTCAGACGGCAGTCGAGGGAGCCGAGCCACACGAGGTCAATGTCAGGGACCTCTGTGAGGATAGCGTCGAGGTTGTTGATACCTAAGATAGAATGTTAGAGCCTGGTCTTGTTTCATATGTCAATTGTCAACTCACCCTCAAGAGTCTCAATCTGAATCATGATGGCGGCTTGGTCGTTAAGACACTTGTGGACGTCACGTGTTGAGTCGTAAGGAGCATCGGTGAGATAGGGGACTAGTCTGAATGGGGGAGCTGATCGAGTGCCATTCTGCTTGGTACCATACTTGGCAGAGGAAACAACATGCTTTGCTTGTTCCACAGTCTCAACCTTGACAAAAGTTAGCCCTGTACCTAATTGCTATTAAGTGAAACGACATACCTGAGGGATGACGATGCTAGCACCAGCATCCAGAGCATATCCAATGGCAGCGTGGTCGTGACCAGGAACTCTAACCCAAGGAATAGTGCGGCCCTGGCTCATAAAGATGGCCTCGTGGACCATGGTCGTCATAGTCTCCACATTACAAGATGTGTGCTCCCAGTCGATCCAGACACAGTCAAAGTTCATGGGGGCCAGGAGTCGAGTCAGAGGAACGGCACTCAGACCAGCGTAGTAACCCAGCAGAGGAGGAATCTTCTTCTTGTGAGCATCTCTGATAGCTTCACGGGCTCGGTGAGGCTGGAAGAGAGAAGGGGCGGCGTAGGCTGCCATGCCTAGGGGAGCGTTCGAGGCCATTGTGATGTGGTTGTGAGACTGTTGGATATGGAACTGGACTGAGACAAACAACGAACTCGGACGAGCTCTGTTATATAGTCCTCAAGGTTCTTACACCCGCCTCCCTTCTCCATATCAATATCCATAACGGACTTAATCAACAGTCGCCATCTTACGTCCGATTAACATGCATTGCCGCTGACATTACAACTCTGGCCCAACCACCACAAAAGGACCCCGGTTATAGCGGAAGGGGGGATTGTCAGACTCTCTAACGTTAGAAGTTCTAGTTCAGTCAGCAAACAGGCAGGTAGGAAGCTTGGTTTGCCCCTCCTCCTTCTTCGGCCAGCCCTAGGAAGAAAAAAACAAATGGGACCCGGATCTAAGGCTGATGCCCGTAGAGGTAATCTCTGCGAAATCGACAGGGGCAACCCAGTCGAGATCGGCAAGACGGGACCCATCGTTAGCAAGTCTTGCCGGAGTACAATGCGCTGGGTATCACCTATACAATCCTAGCCTGCATTGAATTAATTCTCTATAATGTTCCATCGCATCGCCCTGCTGTTGGAGGGAGCTCCCAACAAGTTACGAAGCCAGCAAACTGAGCTTACGCTATCCTTGCCACGTTGGTCCCCGAGTGACATTCAACAGTGTGAGACTCCTTCTTCTAAGCAAACAAAAAAAGGGCCTCGCCGCAAGCGAGAGATTCCTCAAAGGAGGAGGATGAGTAAACAAAACTAGCTTCACACTGCGCTGTCAATTCCATTCAATGGTTTGGCTGTCTACTTTCGTAGTCGTTGGCGTCATGACTAAGAGGCAAGGGGGGCTCAAAACAACTCAAATCCCTCCCCGTCTTGGCTCTCACATCAGCGAATGCCTTGTGGAGTTTTTTTATCAGTCAAACAAAATAAAAATATGGAATATTTTCAAGGGTTATCAGCGAATTGACCCTTGCTCCGGGTGAGGGAGACTACGGATTACGGAGGTGGATTGCTCCGTCCGGATCCGTTAAACCCGTGGTTTTCGCACTTGGTCAGGCCGAGTTCCGGGGCCAGACCTCTTCACCGCCGATAATATTGGGTCTCTCCGTGTTACATGGTAGAAATGTCGGGGAAACATGAATAGCAGTCTATGCCACTTCTAGAATTAAGCTATAGCTTGGGCTCTCTACCTGGTTTCGCTGTCATCGGTAGCACAATGCCATCTTGATAACCAGTTGCGACATGGTTCCCTTCCGGACTCCACATGCGACTTTCCATTGCGCCTCTTCCTGCGCTGAAGCGAGACCAAGAGGCCTCTTGAATCCACCAACCATCACCCTCCATGACTGCCTCCTCAGCGTTGACGTGTACATAGAATGAATAGCTCAAACTGGCCGCTATGCCCAGGTCGTGGCCGTAACCCAGGTGGTTGCCAAGCATGAACAGGCTGTTTCGGTCTGCTTCAAATGCATGGGTTACGACATGCGCATTAACATCCTCCTTTGGGATGGGCTTGAGTAATCGGTAGTAGATAAGCTCTCTCCGATCGGGTATGGGCTTGTCAGCGTTGAAGTCTGTCATATCGACCTTGTACATGTCGAGAATTGGAAAAGCCCCATGGCCAGCATTTGGGAACTTGGCCTTGAGCCCATCAAGGTCAGCTTGTGGGCAAGGGTCCCATTCGTCTGGCCTCCGTGACGACAGTATGTCTTTGTACCGTTCTTGTGGTGGAATATCCTGGACATCATCGGGGCTGGGAACAGGTCGTTTGAAGGTGACGAGGCATGTCAAGCAGGTGTTGTCAAGTTGTCCTTGAGCATCGGATACTGGGAAAGGTCCGGAAGGGTTACTCGAGGGTTGAGTTGGTTGACGCGCGTTGACTAGACGAGTTGAGAATGATCGACTTGAATGAACTTCAGACACGTCGAGAATGAAGGGACGATCAGAACGTCCTGGGTTGGTGAAGACTGCATGAATGGACTAAACATGGTGAGTGAGGTACGCGACCGTGAGATGAGCCGACTCACATGAATCCCGCGCTTATTCCCATTCACACCATTTCCCTCTTCGTGATCCTCTTGCTCAACGACACGCGCCGCCGCGAGAGATGACTGCGCGTAGACGACAGCACCGTAAGCTCCTCTCGTAATCTTGGGTGGAGCAAGTCCCAGCGAGTCCCAAGGGAGCTCCTTGCCCGGCTCCCAAGCTGGCTGACGACTCATGAACCTCTTGACGCATTTTTGTGACTCTGAAGATTCATCCGGAAGCTTGACCAACTCCAGGGCTTCCTGGAAGGATAATCGCGTCCAATCTTTTGATGCCGCCATCGGGCTGAGGTGCCGACTGAGGGGTGCCGAGGCCAAGACTTGAGGGGGGCGCGACGTGGACAATGGGGCTCGTATAAAACTTCAGACGATGACCCTTTCAAGTTGTTTTGACCAGTATCTACTCCTTTTAAGGCGAAATGACCCTGCCGGCAGTCGTATTTTATGATAAGAGGAGGCTGCTGTTGTTCAAGGCCGGTTTGTCGCCGATTGGCGTTGCCGAGGTCCTTATTCTGTTACCTCATCAGAATGCCTATGTCAGAACTGCGGAGAGCGGTTGAGCAAACACACCTTGAGAGCTTTGTCGATTTGACAGATTACTGTGAGTGGCACTCAAAGCCTTCCCGTCAAAGATCCCTATTCGCACCGTCACTGCGGCGACACAGGCCACCGAGAAGGCAAGGTATGGCTCGCAGGTCACGGCACGAGCAGCCCAGAAGATAGAGAACGTTCCACCGACCAACGGGGCACAGGCTCGTATAAAACTTGAGAAGAATCTTTGAGGTTGTTTTGACCAGTATCTACTACTATTAGGGCGAAATGACCCTGTCGGCAGTCGTAATTTAGGATGAGAGGAGGTTTCTGTTGAGGTTGTTCATGGCCGGTTTGTCGCCGATTGGCGTTACCGAGGTCCTTTCCGCTTTGGGAAGATAAGTGACACAAGACATCGTGTTCAAAAATTACCGGTCAATGAGAATATCGTCCGTGAAAGGGCAAACGGATTCCCAAGCATAAAGTCGGTTAAGAAATAAGAAAATGTCGCTTTTCTATGGGGTGGGTGTAAATAGCCGTGAGCTTGGCCGAGCATGCGGACTCGCAAAGCCACTGCACCTTAAATGGACGCTGTTATTGCGGCAACATTCAGATACCTGTCTTGGGTTACCTAGATGGCAATGTCTGCATTGTAACGGGGAAACCCTACCCCCATGTTTGTCACATTATCCCTTTCTCTTGGTGCAAGTCGGTCACCCGTCAAACTATCATTAAGTCACTGAGGGCAGTCATAGCCCGATACCTCGGCCTCTCTCAAGACCGCGTCACTGGGATGACGCTTGATTCCCTCATCGATAACCCAGGATCGTCTGATCGTATGGAATATGATCTGCCTAAGCCCGACACTACATAACTGGTGGGGACGAGGCTACTTTGCTTTCAAGTTCCTAGGAGCAACCCCCCTGACGCACCAATATGGAGAGCACTCACAATCTTGTCCTCCTTATTGCCCTACATGTACTCACAGCAAGAGGGTTAATGCTCAGAATGTCCTTACCCACAGGCCAGTTTGGACTGGCTCAGTCTTCAGAGTTCTGGTCATGCCCAGGACATCGAACTTCGAAGGGACCGAGATGACGACGATGCAGAGCAAGCACAAAGAGCATGCCTGGATAATCGAGACATCCTACGGTGGATAGCTGGTGGTCCAAGAAAAAAATAGCACACGTCGCTAGCACTCCAGTTTAATCCGCAAAATTATATCATAGGTAAAGCTTATGATGATAAAAGTAAAGCTCATATATCGAATTTAGAGTATAATTTATTTATTTTACTCTAAATTATGCCTCTATGCCGACAAAGCTGTTGCTCATCACCCGCAGTCCGCTATTTTTTCCTTGGACCGGGTGTTCTTTGGCTTTACAGGCAGGGCGGGCAAATCAACAGCATCACATTGCTACCCTGGATCACCGGCATGGGGATGCATATAGTGGCTGGGGTTGGCGACACAGAAGAAGATAACAAAGATAAGAGACGAGTGAATGGCCAATCCCACCCAGGTTGACCTGATTCCAGGCATTCTTTATAAAGAAGCTGCAGTATCCCCTTGATTGTGTGTGCTGCCGCTGAGAAGAATAAGCTTTGAGCACCATTCCAGCTGCCAGCGATGATGCCATTTTCGAGTCTCATTGCATTCACATGCAATATTTTCATTCCTCATCAACCAAGCCAACGCATCATCACAAAATACCAAAGAATCATCATGATCACGAAATGAAAAAGTCAATTATCCAATCGGCTCGTTTCAAATTGCCTTTCGATGCGACGGACCGTGGTTGCGACCTCCAGGCACAAATCAGGACCAGAAGCTCCGGCCGAGTCATGACGTCGTCACTTTTACCTTCCCTTTGGCGCCTCTCACAGGCCAGATGATAAGAATGAACCTCACCCTCATCAACAAACACGTCCCAAGCAATCGAAGCATAATCAATTGTTTTTGAGCAATCAAAGACTCAAGCCGTCAAGATGCTGTCGTGCTTTGGTTGTGGTAGCGATAGCGAAGAGGCAGAGCGTGAGCCTCTGCTGCCGCGTTACAATGACGACACAACACTGCAGACGCGTCTGCACGAGAAGCTCCATACATACCAGATGCTACGAGCCCTTACTAAAGGATACATGCCCAGCAACCAACAAGTCATCATTCACTTGCGAACACTGCTATCGGCCCAGATCCTTAACCCAGAAAGACAAGACCTGAGTCCATCCGGACGGGCACTGGTCAGGACCATCAAGCTATGGATCACTCAATTCATTGAAGTCTTGCAGCACAAAAACGCCAGCGATCAAATACAGGACTTGATCTGGTATCTCACCAAAGCGCGACTCGATGTGGATGTCGCACATATTGAGCAGAGGGCCGCCAGGGCCAAGGTCCGAGCCGATGCTGTTGCTGCGTATAAGAGTCTGCAGACCGTCGGATCCTTGCTACTAACCAATTCCGATTTTCGCATCTTTTTATCTGACCTGGGCACCGTTGGAAGAGAGGTCCTTCGAGACACCGCCTTTACTTTGTCTGACGTTTCTAAGCAGGCTGGCGAGGCCATCAAGCCAACAAAGGAGGATGAGGCCGCCTTGAAGCAGGCAAACGGAAATGGCAAATCACGCGCCACCCCGTCGAATCAGGACTTGAAGGAAGAGATTGCCGACATCTCCGAGACAGTCAAGGACAGCGCCATTGTGGTGGCCGATGAGGCCGGTCAGAGCATCAAGGAACACGCCAAGGGTGATGAGGGTGATGCACTCGTTCACCGACTCAAGCAGACCGTCCTCAACCTCCGAAAGCGCACAGACTACAAGGAATCTGTCTCGACTCTGTCACTTCTCATCAGACGTTACCTACTTGCTTATTCGCACGCCGCAGCTGAGACGGTCCAGGCCTTGGAGGAGGACACCCAGCCCAACCCCGAGGCCGACAGGGCGGTGCACAACTTTTGGCTGCTCATCACCTCGCTTGGTGACCACGAGCGGTGGGAAGATGTCAGGCGTTCATTCGACGCCGTCGTGGAAGATGGCCGTACGGACCCCAACTTTGATGAGCTCGTGCGGCAGATTGGAAACCTGGTGCAGGATATGCTGAGCGATCCCGACTTCTTCGACAATGCTGAGGAACGATTCAAACGTTTGCGGAAGCAGTCCAACGAATTGACGGCTAAGTCATCCATCAGGGATGATCTGGACAGCCTTCTTGCGAATCTGCATGCTGCTTTCCAGTCAGTCTTGGAGGATACGGACATCAAGAAACTCATCCACACAACTGAGAGGCTTGCTCAACTGCTCTCCCCCGCAGGCCAGTACGCTAACAGCGATTTGGTCACCGACTCGGTCAACATCTTTGTACCTCTGCTCATCCAAGCCATCCAGTACATCCCGATCCCGCGCGTTGAAGTGGCTGCGCCAGCCATTGACCTCTTGCTTGAGAATCTCATCCTGGAGCCGGGGCGTACCGTCAATGCCAGCTCATTCTTACCCTTCAAGCTCAACGTCTCAACCTACAACGACTTTGAAGTACGCAAAGGTCGGCATGGAACCGCGTCCACCATGACCTCGATGATGAAGGTGACGGTGTCTGGTCTATCTATCGCGGCGGATGATTTGGGCTACTGGTTCCGTCTACACTCTGGCCTCTTCCGGATGGTAGATGAAGGCATTGCTGGATTCCATCTGGACAAGCGCGGTGTGGATATCACTCTGGATATCGAGATTGGCAAGGACCGTCTGGAACAGATCGTGACCTTGCGTAACGTCGATGTTCACATCCACCACCTCAACTACACACTCAGCAAGTCCAAGTTTGCGTGTCTCGCCTGGATCCTGAAGCCAATCATCCGGCCCATCGTGCGCAAGGCTCTCGAGGTCAAGATTGCGGCTGGCATCGCTGAGGGGCTTCACTTCCTCAACCGCGAGATGCTCTACGCGCGAGAGCGGCTGAGAGCGACACGGATCGCAGATCCCAAAGATTTGTTGACCTTCATTCGGGCCGTCGCGGCACGCCTCGTCCCTGCGCCAGATCCCGACATTGAGGCCCGTGTCGGGGTCAAGCCTGGGCAGGGAGTATTCCGGGGGCGCTATGCACCGGGGAGCTTGGTCCGGCTGTGGGAGATGGAAGGCAGGGAAGCGGAACAGAGGCTGTTTGAGTACGAGCAAGGAGGATGGAAGAATGAGATTTTTGACGTCAGGACGAGGCGAGCGTGAGCATCGATGAGGGGGATGCAAGCACGCACGTCCCATGGCTTTGCTTTGCTGTATAATGCAGACACGCTCTATGGCTGGAGGCGGCAGGGGTGGGCGGAGTTGCTGGAGTTTTGTCTTGGTAATAGGACGACAGGGAAAGGGCGGTGGCTCTATTACTGCACATTGTCAACACAACAGAACACGAGAGAGTCGATCGTGACAACCTGGAGCTAGTGTGACTGTGACAAGTGTTTGTCTGGGACATGAGAGAAGAGGGAGCCAAGAAGCGGGCTGAAAGCCATTGGACCCCAGTCCAGCCGCGTGCGTGCGTACCATGCCGCCCGGTGAAGTGGGTTTTCCTACGATGGGTATTTCCAAGCGCCCAACACCTGGAGTCGTGATGACCAAAGGCAGCATTCTCTATCGTCAACGGGCCCAGGTCTCGTCTCCGCTCACCGAAGGGGATGATTGAAAAAGTAATCTGCGTCATAAAACGCGGCTTGGGGGTCGCAGTGGAGAACTGGGGAATATCAGAAAATAGGAGGCCAAGACATGGCATCTGTATGTTTTGTCTGTGCCATCACCGTCAATTCAACGTAGCATCTTTGACCTTGAGACTTTTGAAAGCGGTAATAGAGTACGTGGACAGATGCCACATGCAGACAGGACATGAATAGTAGGTACGTAGTATGGATACATTGACGACGACGACAACGTAGACAAGGATTACTGATACATCTCCTGTTCTTCTTTCTGGCCTGGGTCCCCCCCTGGAGCTGGAGGCGTTGCCAAGATTGTTGCCGATGCCGTCCCCAGAGTGCGTCGTGGTCGTCTCGTCGGCCGGGTCCCCTCCCCGCCCACCACGCAAAAGGCCACTAAGCCCAACGCCGACGAGGCGGAAAAAGCAATTCGCTGTCGTACCATGGGGGTGGGTTGTTTCCGCTAAAATATCAATTTTGCCCTGCTGTGCTGTGCAGTTGGTGCAGCATAGGTAAACTAAAGCTAATGCTACTGCGAGCCATCCCACGGCGATCCGGACGGTGGCTGGCGAAGAAGGGGGGCCCCTCCCTCTCGGTACCCATCCGCAAGGGGACTGCTGTGGTGGTGGTCACGAGATTGGGTGAGAGAGAGGGATATATCTGCATGGCTAGTAATATCTAGTTAGTATGTATACAAGGACGTGTAATATGTAGTCGGTGCGTAGTGTACAGCAATTAGTTAAACTGGGGGGGTTTTCTGAACCTTGTAGATGGAAAGGTAAAATAGCTGCGTCTATGATCTGAGCGGCCCGCACTGAGCTTTTTCAACAGCTACATGGTCCCCCTTTCATGAATTTGGGCTGGGGTTCTTGTTACGGTGGTCCTCGGATTCCCCCCCTTGGATCCCTTGTCATGGGCCCCCCCTTTGTGCCCGACCATCCGCGCCGCCGCCGGCCAACAAGAAGAGGGCATTGCTCATGGACAATCCCTGCATCCCTGAACGCTTGATTCAACCGCCTGACCAGCGGCCGACCTATGAGATTCTGTCTGATCACAGCTCTTCGTCTTTCACTGTTGCCCCCCTCCCCGGAATGGCTTACCCCGGACGTGATGCCTGCAGGATCACACCGCAGCAGCAGGTCCCCATTCCTTGGTTTTTCGTCTGTCCTTCTGGTTGGCTTCCTATCAGGAGTTGCTGATTCTACCCCATTTGTCTGGATGCTCGTTCGCTTTCCCTCGGAGGGTGTGTGTGTGTGTCCTTCCTTGGATCATGGACAAATGTGGCTTACCCATCCCTACAAGCATCCCATCCCATCTCATCATCGCCCCCCCGTCCCCCTTCTCCCCGCGCCGTCCATCGATGATCGTCTCGAGACAGGCAGGCAATAGCCTACACGTCTCGTTCCTACAGGTCCGGAACGTCGCGATCACCTCCTCTTTCTCTCACACACACACACACACACACGCCTACCCCTTGTCAGCCTCTCATGGAAGCCAGTGCCGCCACCCCAGACCTGCCTTCTCTTCCTGAAAAAGCAATCCGACCCCATCTCTACGGTACACGGCCCATGGTCCACCTCGTGCCGGCCCCGGATTTCCCGTCGAATTGGTTCGGCGTGATCCTTGGGCCACACACCATTTGATCTCGGGGTCCTTCAGTCGCTCGACTTTGGGAAAACCTGCCTGCCCGCCCCCCCCCCCTCCTTCAATCTTCAATTTCCCCATTCCTTGCTTGCCGTATTCGTCCCATATCTTTTTCTCCTTCTATCCAAAAGGGTTTCGATATCTTATCCTATCTATTTCGCCTCCTAATAGGAACACGATCGCTTACGCTGGACCGAAAAAAGACTCAATCCTTTTTTCTCCTCACTTCATCACCAGAGAGAGCCTCGGCGGACCTTTTCCTGGCCCCACTTCCACCTTTTTCCAAGAATCACGCCAGTTGCTTGCCCAACGTCAAATCTGTTCTCTGTCGTTCTCTCTCCGAGAAGCCGTTGGCTTGTTGCTGCTGGGAATAGGATTGGGGAGACACGTTGCGAGATTTCAGTGCCGGATCTTGGGCTGCGAGGTCTAGGGGTAGTAGCGGAAAGTGGTTGCATTTCCAAGCTACCGAAGCCTTGACGATTCACGAGCCCGGAGTTTGTAATCATCGCCAGATCGCCTGACAAGCGATTCAACCCCCAGTGCCCGTCGACAATCCCGAGCCCAACACGACTTCATTGGACCTGGATGGGGTAGTTCTTTTACTCTTTGTCGGAATCAACTACAATCCGTCGTGGATCTGAACCTCTGTTCTTGTGAAGCGGATGGCTTGGACGAGGAGGCAACTTTGACACCGCGCGCGGAGCCCCTCCATCCCCTCAAGCGAAGCGAAAGCTGTCGTGATGGAGGTAGAGGCAAACGGACAGAGCTCTCTGAACCTGCTCGAGACGTGGCGCCACCGCCACTCGACAGGCGGCTGCCATGATGACCTCGCCGTCTCTCCGCTCGACTTGGCCTCCAACGACATAGCCCAGGTACCCCGGTGTCCGGATCCCGATCCTCTGTTTGAGGTTCTACTGGGAGATGCGCCGTACTGTGCGGCGAGACAGGGAGCTAGTCTGAGAGGTCCTCACCCCAAGGCAACGATATCACAGGCATGGACACCACGGTCACGAATTAATGTTCCTTCAACATTCTCCTTCACAGTCCTCGATGCGAGGACAAAATCCAAACCCCTTGACATACGGCTTCAACCGAAACCCATGGCCCGGCGTGGCACCAAGCGGCGTCGGGTCATGTCTGATGTCGACGGTTTCAACACCGCCGGCTTGAGCGTCAAGAAACGTCGGCTCCGTGCTGAGCTCATCACCAGCCGGCTCTCACAACCATACTCACAACCCGCGACACATATTCTCAACCGCGAGGGCCAGGACTCGGGCGACAAGCGGTTCCTTAAGATGGCGACGACATTAGACATGGCCAGACGAGTTGCCCACCTTCATGCGACATCCTTTCTACGTTTCTCAACCATGAACCGGTTACGGAGGAGGTTAAGTCTGGGGCAACCGACGACGAATGCACGAAGATACGAGCAAGAGATTGCGGCTATTGCATCCAAGGCTTCTGGCAAAGGGGCATGGCGACCTCAGAGTCTGCTAGACTCATCAGCAGGCAAGTCCATTAGGGTCTACCCAGTAGGCAACGGAGTCGCAGCACCCCCAGGCGCATTGATACCTACAAGACCCCAAGGTGCCTTCATGGTACCCAAGCCTGCCCTCCTCCCACATGCCAAGCCCGTACCCTGCCGGTTGTCCAAGCTGGCCGCTGGCCGCGCTCTCTCACCCGCGGAGGTCGCCGCCACCAAGAAGCGCACATCGCCGAGGATCCACCCCCTTCGATCCCCGGAACTGAGACCGACAGGTCCTATGCCTCCGCTGGACGATCTGGAAGAGGATAGCTTTGCGTACATGCATCCGGCAGACGACGACTGGGACGACACAGGCGATGACCAAGAGAGCGTGTACTCTGACTTTAGCGTCTTGTTTGGGCAGAGCGGTGACGGCGTCGCAGACGGGGAGGATGACCGGTCTTATGAAGAGTATCTAGATGAACTGGACGGCATCTGTTTCATGTCGAGGTAGCATGCAAGCTGCAAAGCGGCGTCTCGGGGGGTGGGCATTTTCAGGTTTTGTGTGTGTTTTTTTGTATGTAAAAAGTCTTTCGCGTCTGGCATTGGGCGGCAGGCAGGTTGTGTGTCTTTGTTTTTGGGATTTTTATAGGGCATCAGGGAGCATCATCCAGCTTTAAACGATTGGATGGACTTGGGAAACTCAACTATTATTCGGCTTCGTTTTTTTTGGGCGAGAGGCTTCTTCTGCTTCTTCTTTTGATGAGCAACAAAAACTGTTCTTTTTTTGACAATCGAGGTTTTAGATATATGAGCTCAGAGCCGTTGGCGCAGCACACGAGGCAAGATGGTTCTCGACAGCTTAGGTTCTTTTTTGGTTGGGGTTTTTACTGTTTTACGCCAAGTTTGGACGCTCTGTCTTTGGCGATGTCGCACATGGCCTGTATGTATATGATTAGCAACTCGACAATGAAATGTCTTATCTCGAGGTTTCCTCATACCTGTAATGCAGCGTCAACTTCCTTGGCAAAGTCCCCTCTCGTAATCCTGGTCCGCATGTCCTCCATGATCTCTGGTCTCCCTCGACCATTCACAAAGACGACATACCGCAGACCGGGAAACTTTTCTTCATACTCCTTGTTGAGCTTTGCCAATTCCTCGCCTTCACCCTGAAGATTGGCCTGCTCTGCTGCTGATTGTGCAGAGTCCACCTTCTTAGCCCCTAGTCGGGGATGTGATCCAAGTATTGAGAGGAGAGCAGGATCAGGGTTGCTTGATGAGTTTGATGCAGCGAGTGAGAAGAGCTTGGATTTGCAGGCATCGATGAGTTCTGAGTAAGATGTATACTCGGCATTCTTCAAAATAGGGATGAGATTCGAGTGAATGGCTGGGCTCGGTTCGAACAGGAGGTCCAGGATCTTGACTTGTTCCACCTCGTTTGCTTCACGTACGTCTTGGGGCCGCGGGAGGGACATGGTATAAGGCCAGAGGATCGAATTATATGATAGATAGACTAAAGATTCCAGATTCAACCCCAAAATAGGGAGATGGGAGTAATTTATATGCACATCAAGGAAGATCCAACAAGGTAGAACCAACCCCGGAGATATGCGAGACTCCTTGAAGCGGTGACGGCCGCAGAGATAAGCCTCCGATAAGACGGCTCCGATGAGGTCAGGCCTCTCTTATCGCGTCACGTGACAACAAGCTTTCCGTCTTGGATGGTCAGTGCATCGGCAAAATCTCGACTAGGTGACCGTCCCGTCGCAACCAGAGCTTTGGAGTCGACGAGTTGCGCTTTACCCGACGACAAGCAATTGAAGGCTCAACGAGCTTAAAGTAGGAGTCGCCATGCTTTGTGGAAGTAAGCTTGGTCTTTTTTTTTTCTGTGTCTTGAGAGCGGTGCGCTGACAAGAGGCAAACAGTTTCAGGAGAAGCTCCTCAGGAGCCCGTCGTGTCCAAGAAATCCGGTGCGTATACAATCAACAACATCAAAAAAAGTTCGCGAGCGACTTCGCGCAGGACCATCGCTGACACCTGTTGATAGGTGTTGTTTACGAGAAGCGTCTTATCGAGCAGTACATCAACGAGCACGGTACCGAGCCCGACTCTGGCGAAGCGCTCACCGCGGAAGATCTCCTGCCCATCCACTCGTCGCGTATCGTCCGACCGCGTCCTCCCACCCTCACCTCCATCCCCGCCCTCCTCGCAACCTTTCAGAACGAATGGGACGCGCTCGCGCTAGAGACATATAACCTCAAAGAACAGCTGGCGCGCACCCGGGAGGAGCTTGCCACAGCTCTGTACCAGCATGATGCTGCTGTTAGGGTTATTGCCCGACTTTCGAGGGAGCGAGATGAGGCTAGGGATGCGCTGAGCAAGGTTACCGTGACGGGCGCCGCTGCTGATGGTGATCAGATGATGGTGGATAGCGTGGAGAAGCTTCCAGAGGAGCTTGTTGCCAAGGTGGACGAAACTCATCAGACGTATGTGGTTGCCTGGGTTGTATTTGTGGTATCGGAGCTAACATGGTGTGCAGACTATCCAAAGGTCGCAAGAAGCGCCCTGTCCCCGAGGGCTGGGCTACCGCAGACGATATTTCCGCCTTTGAAAACGCGACCACACATTCCCTTCCAGTTCCCGAGGCTACTGCGCTCAGTGTCGGAGGTGCCAGCGCCGCTATTGGAGGTCTGAAGGGCCAGGCCGTCGTCTACGCCACCGATGAGGACAAGGTCGAGGTTTCTATTGCTGTGGAGGAGCCTGTGACGGACGCAGTATGGGCCGAGGACAAGATTGCCTTTGCTACTGGTCAGGGAAGCGTCAAGGTGTTCCAGGAGGGTAACCAGGTGGCATCGCTGAGCGAGCATGCTGGTGCTGCGACAGCACTGAGCCTGCACCCCAGTGGTACCATTTTGGCTTCAGTCGGCACAGACAAGAGCATTGTGTTTTATGATTTGGTTTCGCAGAAGCGTGTCAGCCGCGCTTACACCGATGCTGGTAAGTTTCTACTACTCGTCTTTGCCTGTCTCGTTCTAACTACCTCCCAGCTCTTACTTCGTGCGCGTTCCATCCCGACGGCCACCTGTTCGCCGCTGGCACAACTTCTGGTGACATCAAGCTCTTCATGACCAACACTCTGGAGCAAGCCGCAGTCTTCAGCCTGGGTGCCCCTATCCAGGCCATCGCCTTCTCCGAGAACGGTTACTGGTTCGCGGCTACAGCCAAGGGTCAGACCATGGTGACCATCTTCGATCTGCGAAAGGAGGGAGACGCCGCGGTTGCAAAGGTCCTCGAGACTGGTGGGCCAGTCCAGTCCCTGGCCTGGGACTACAGCGGCCAGTTCCTCGCCACCGGTGGTTCTTCTGGAGTGACGGTTCACCAATACACCAAGTCCAGCAAGAAATGGAGCGAGCCCCTGAGGAATTCTACGGCTGCTGTCGCTATCCGGTGGGGAGAGTCTGCGAAGCAGCTGGTGACAGTCAATGGCGAGGGAGTGGTCAGCATACTTGGAGCGAAGGAATAGAGTGAGCCTTTTCAGGAGGTTAACATGACATAAAGATGTGGCGGCTGGGTGATTTCCTGGTAATTACTGTACAATAGGCCTCCAACAATGGGTCAAGAGACAGAGGATGGTGTTTGAAAATTGACAATTCAAGGGTTTGGTTTGGTTTGTTTCTGAACAATATTTTGTAGCCAGTCGTGATGCATCTTGAACCTCAAACGCCATCCGTGGACGCCCGGTCATCACCAAAACCCTTCCGACGCTAAGGTGGGCTTCCACATGGGCTTTGCTAGGCGCCCACCCCCTGTGACGCAGCCCTAGAGGGTCGGCCTGTTTGCCGCCTAACCGCCCCTGGCATCCGACAGAGCGACTTGTTTTTTAGTGGCCCATGTAGCGGGGTAGAGGCTTTGAACAGGGTCCGTGGCGCTCATCGTCACGGGCATGGGATGGATGGGCAGCAGCCTTGGCCTTGGGTCAAACGAATCGAGGCCATCGGATTTAAGCGTCTTTGCTTTTGAACCTTTCAACATCTCAAACCAAACTTGATATCTCTCCGCACCTTTAATTAAACATCCAGCCTCGCTCCCACGGCTATTACCTCTTCTCCTCCCTCTCAAGATATCTACGCCATTTCCATCGTTCGATCCGAATCCGCCGACTCCGTATTCCTATTCCGCTAGAGCCCGTCGCCTCGATAACCTCATCTCGAGCGTATCGCCACGCGGCTCCTCTGCCTCGCCAGGCACGGCTCATTCACGCTGCAAGCCTGCTACGCGCTTTTACTTTGCCTGGCTTGCTTCTGCTTGAGTGAATACGTCACGCTGACCTCTTCACCATTGACAAACGCCAGCCGCGACGGCCCTGAATTTTGTCCTCGAATACAAACCACACTCTGCCCAGCATGGCTGCACACAGGGATAGCATCCTCGAACTCTTCGGTGAAGATGACCTCATTGAGGTACACGTCAACTCGAGCCGAAACCCAAACTCTTTTGCCAATCTCTTCCTCCCAAACCCGAGAAGCACATCATCATCGGCTCAGCCTCGTCCTGTACACCACCATCAATCGCGCCGAAGCGAACGACGCCCGCAACCACAGGGACAGCAGCCACAGCAGCCTGCACCTGTCATCGATCTCACCGAAGAGCCTGACTCACCCATCCAAACAAGAGGATCATTGCCCCAGAACCGGAGCGGGAGGAACCCTAGGAGGACAAACTCGCAGCGGATATCACCTCCACAGCTTTCGAGGAGCGACGGGACCTTTTTCGGACGCACTGCGAGCATTATCGATCTCACCGTGGATTCTCCCGAGGACGAGCGACCTTCGAACCCCCTCGGCGGCGGGAGGAATATGCGACCGCGCCCACGACCCGACGAGCTGATCGAGTTGGAGTTGATAAGTTCTATGCCGCGTGAGCAGTCGGGAAGACGCCCGCCAGCAAGTTTCGCCATTGGCTTGACCAGGACGATCGCTGGACTTTTAAGCCGTGATCTTATGTTCGCCCCGCCTAACCTGGACGTATCGCGAAACGCCTTTGCCCCACGAGAACCCAGCCCGAAACCGGCCATGGAGCCAATCCCTCCCGCGCGAGAGGGATTCACCCGCGATACCTGCACCGATCCAGAGAAGGAGTCCGAGAGCGTCGTCATCTGCCCGGCCTGCAGTGAAGAGCTGGCTTATGACCCGAGTGGCACCATGACCCAGAGTTCTGTTGGAAGCAACAAGGGAAAGCGAAAAAGAGCACCAGGAGAGCACCATTTCTGGGCTTTGAAGAAGTGTGGACATGTACGCGAGGCATTTACTTTCTCTCTTGTGAGATTAAACTGACATTTCTAGGTTTACTGCGCCGACTGCTTCGAGAATCGCAAGCCCACAAAGTCAAATCGTGACGGTGTCGGGTTCCGTGCTCCAGAAGGAAAGCACCCATACGCAGCCGCAAACGACCTCAGATGCGCCGTAGAAGGCTGCGAGACCAAGGTGTCTTCAAAGACGGAGTGGGTGGGAATCTTTTTGTAACGAACACCAAAAGGCTGTGCACAAGCGCATGGAGTTGGGGAGGTGGCCTTTGTTAATGAATCCACGAGTGACGAAGGGCATCATGGGAAAGGAAGGACATTCATGGATCGGCGTTCAGGACTGTCAAATCTTAGATATTGGAGATACTTTTGTCTCAATCAAGGTCAACAAAAGCTAACTGACCAATTGTTGAGATAAATCTCTAATCGGGCCCTGGTGAAGAAGATCATCCAGGCTTTTTGACGAACTGGACGGGTTAGGATCTTCCTGGCAAAAAACAAAACAAAGGATACTGGAGTAAAAGGTATTGAGTTCAGGTAAAATCAAAGCAATATTGTAATAGTAAAACGCCGTCGCTATGTAAAGGATCTACAACCAGTGCTGCCGCCCATTACCCACGTTGGGTGGGAATATGCCAATGACTCTAATCAATGCTTCTTCATGTATACCGTCCATGTTTGATCCTCGAACTCCTGTTTCCAATGCCATCTTATAGCATATCATGTCACAATTGTTCCTCTTCGTCTATCGTCTTGGGCAAAAAAGGGGCCCGTCTCGTCATCATATCATAAGCTCGAGGGCAATCTCATCGACCCAATCACCGCCGTACGACTCTTGCGAGGCACTCGGTCCAAAACTTGGTTGTGGGGGTGGTGGTTTCTCGTTCTCTTTGTTATTCTTTGGTGGTGTGGGCGGCTTTGTTGGTGAGGTGCGTTGTACTTTAGGGGTTTGGCCTAGACGTCTGGTCGTCATGGGCGCGTTATGTTTCTCCTTTGTCGTGTAATGCGGTGGGTTCTTCTTTTCCTGGAGCGGAGGCGCTTGGATCTGAGGTTGTCTCGGTTTGTACCCTCCGGCGTTCCTCTCCAATGTCTTTTGCGGCTTTGGTACCGTCTTTGTTGACTGAGGTCTGGCAGTCTTGCAGCTCTCCGCTTCAGCTCGGGCTACCATGCCAGCCTGAACACGCGCTCGTTCGCGCTGCTGAATCTTCTCCAGTGCCGCTGTGCGTCGACTACGATGTAAAGCCAGAGACATTTGCTCGTGTGATCCTGAAGAAGTAAAGAAACGTCTAGGGGGAGGAGAGGGTGAATCCGAGAGTGGTCCGAGAGAGGGTAAGGGGTCGGGGTCTGCGGGCTTTTCAGGTTCGTCAGGAACCTCTTCTTCCTCTTCTTCCACGATGGCAGGGAGAGGGGCCGGTGCCGAGGGGATAATGTCGTCGTCTTCCTCAAGCTCCCGTGCTTGCTGAGAGGATGATGGGAAAAAATCATCAAAGTTAACCAGAATCGCTTGCGTACTCATAGGCGGCGCTTGGCGAGGAGGCGAGGGAGAGGGCGATGCTGGTGGTCGCTCTCGTTGCTTCGGGAGGGCCGGTTTAATGAAGTCAACTGAAGGGAGGTTTGGTCGATGAAGACCAAGATCTTCTTCGTATCGGTTGGCAGGGGGTACTCCAGTCCCGGCAGGCTGATCCAACGTTCCAACTTTCGTCTCTGGCACAGATTCGTGCATCGACTCGTCCTTGTTCGCGGGTTTCCGATCGCATCCCTTATCGGCCGCGGCTTCAAGATCCTCAAGCAGCTCTAGCGCCAGCTCCTCCTCAAAATCCGCGTCAAGCTCATCATCTGTATCCAGAATGTTCTCCTCTCTTCGCGGCTGATCCAAAAGATGTTGTGAATTCTTCGAGACCGAAACTCCTCCTCTATCCTCCATCAAATCCTCCTCTGCTCCTTGTATGTCTTGTATGTCTTGTCCCCGTGGGCTTGGGGAAGGTCTTGGCAGTTCGTCGTTCGTCGTAACTCCGACTCCAACACTTGGTGTATCTTGCCCATCCTCTTGCAGGCTCTCCAATGTCCGCACTTTCTTTATCGGTTGTTGAGGTTCCGCGTCGGTTGTATCTGCCGCTGTCGTCTCCGTCGGATCGGTCTCCTCTTCAATCGTATCGGCCCTCGCTTCCTTGCCCTTCGCATCCCTCTTCTTTCCACCCCCGTTTCCTCTAGCAAACCAAGTGATCGTCTCCTGACTTGGTCGCACATTGACGAGCGGCAATCCCTTCTTACGCTTCTCGGCTTTCTCTGCGAGCTCCTTTTCTTTCTTCTTCTCACGAGCGATCTTCGCCTTGACCGCTGCTTTCTCTTTCTCAAATTCCTTCCTTATACGCTCCTGTTCCGCCTTTTCCTGCTTCCAAATCTCTGCTCGGGTGAGTTTGGGTCCCTTATTAGCCGCTTTATATGCTTTCTGTGCTTGCTTCGAGGTCATGGGTCGGAGGGGGGGCCTGTCTGGCGATTCCTCGCGACCCGGGAATTTGGGTATAAGCGTAAAGGTTCTCTGAACCATCTTTTCCGTTTGCACCTCATCTGAGGTAGTAATTGTGCGGGCGATGACTGGACATGGACGGTGGTGGGTTTGAATTGGCAGGAAGCGCGATGGTGGGGGATGATGCGGTGGTGGTGACGCGAAGTGGAAACGTGGTCACGTGGCTCCATCAACAAAGACAATAAATGCACGGGCTTCCCTTTTGGCGATTGCTATCTTAGTATTGAAAATGAGAAGAAGGACAGGATATTCCAATTAATCAACTGTGTGATGGAATTTAAGTGAAGTTGTTCCATTTCTTCACAATGGCAATTGAAGACCCCTACTTGTCCAGGGTCTCAACAGTGGGATCCCAAGCACAAGGACTGTAATCAGTCGTTGCAACATCATCCACTTCCTCCGCCGTCAGCTCAAAATCATACAGCTGAGTGTTCTCCAAGATTCTCGAGGGCGTAACACTCTTCACCAGAGGAACAAAGCCTCTCTGCAAACTCCATCGGAGCAGGATCTGCGCCTCCGTCTTGCCATATTTCTCCGCGAGGGCCTTGATCTTGGGCTCGCCGAAGCGTTCACCTCGCACAATGGGGCAGTATGCCTCGATTGCAATGTTACGGTCTTGGCACCACTTGACGATGTCGGGTCTTGTGAGCCAGGGATGAAGTTCCCATTGACCCACGGAGATAACGCCTCCCTTGCCCTCTCCACGCTCCGCTTCCAATTCTTTGATGTACGCCTCGAGCTCGTCAAGGTGATGGACACCATAGTTGGAGATGCCTAGGGAGCGCACCTTGCCAGCCTCGACGCACTCGACGAGGGCCTTCCACGCACCCTTACGGGCATCGGGTCCTCCGTAAGGTGCATGAATGAGGACAAGGTCCAGGTAGTCTAGCTTGGTCTCCTCAAGTGCAATGTCCACCAACTTGTGAGCATTTTCGTAGCCCAGAGGGAACTTGCGCACGGGAATCTTTGTAGTGAAGAAGACATCCGAACGAGGGATACCAGAGGCGGAGATAGACGCTGCACTCTCGCCTTGGTTGCGATACGCAGAGGCGGAATCGATCTTGGAGAGTCAGCACAGCACTTGAGATCCCATAGAGTACTTACATGGCGGTAGCCTATTTCCAAAGCTTTCTTGCAGACATCGGTAGCTTGCTCAAGTGGACTGGACAAGTTAGAAATCGTGGCATACAGCCCTCGGGAATAAACTCACGTCTGATAGACCTAAACATCAGAGTCAGCATATGAACAAAAGACGAGAACAATGCAACATACTCCAAATCCAAGAAGAGGAATCTCATAGCCCGAATTGAGCTTTCGAGTAGAGTTGAGGGCGAGTTTCGATGCCATCTTGAGGTTCATGAGGGGTTCCTAGCTATCCTCAGTATTTGCCGCTGGAATGAGGGGCTGAGATGGTGAGGTCATACACTTTGTAGGTAGGGGAGTTCCACAGACTAACCCACGACTCGGATTATTATGAGCTTCAATGCTAGATTGTGGGCAATTGCAGTCTTTAAATACTGTTTTGGGTGACGAGTTGACGTTGTTAAAGATGGGGTTGACGTGAGTGTGGAGATAATTGCGCGTGTGCATGCATGAGATCACCAATGAGTGTCCAAGTAAAAGTTCCTAAAAGTTCCTACAACAAACACGAGTATTCGGCACAATTAAGTTACAGTAACAATTGATAGTTCTTCTTCTATCAATGTCCAGGAGTTAAGCCTAACACCGAATGATGATTAATCCGTAGCAGCACTGGCACAGTCTGGCACCGGAGGACACACGTGACATCATTAGTTGAATACTAAACTATATGACACTATCTAGCATCTCTTCTTTAGTATCCTTGTCGTGTTCATCGTCGTCATGTTCATCAGCATCTTCGTCGTCGTCAAGGTCAAGCATAGGGTAGTTCAGGATAGCGGCGATATCACCAAGCATTGTCAAGCGTTGCCCGCTCTCATGGTCACTGCTTAGAATTCTTGCCTCGCCGCCGTCACTCCGGACCTTTTCAACCATAGCAACATACTTCTTGCGGGTGGCGAGATCC
This sequence comes from Fusarium ambrosium, assembly GCA_003947045.1. Classification (NCBI taxonomy): domain Eukaryota; kingdom Fungi; phylum Ascomycota; class Sordariomycetes; order Hypocreales; family Nectriaceae; genus Fusarium; species Fusarium ambrosium. The sequence continues at coordinate 79,203 of NIZV01000033.1, forward strand.
TCACTGCGGAACAGCGAGTTATTGACTAGCAGGACACCACCGCCTGGCCCAACTGCGCCATCGTTGACGGCCTTCTGGACAGCCGAAGTGCCGTACCAGGCGCGGCCATCGTCCAGCTTGAGCATGTCAAAGAATTGGTCCACGTACTGAGTTTCACGAGCAAATTTCATGTCTTTCATCTTGGCAAGGACCTCGGGGCTCTTGAGCACCTCATTGAGACTGTGGACATGACCCGAGTTGGCGTGAACCACGGTTGCCTGCTTGGCCACGGCGGTGAGCACCTTGTCCGCCTTATCTCGTCCCTGGTTGGCGATGTACTGCTTAAAGTCACCAGCCACAAAGCCTGGACTAGCCAGCAGCAGAGGTCGAGACTGCGTAAAGTCCATGGTGCGTAGGAGTGTGGACAGCGTCTTCTCATAGAAGCGACGCATACCTGCATCCTGATCCGACGCCAGATCACGCTTCTTGGGGATCACGCTCTCAACACGGACCTTGAGGACGGTCCGGAACTGGGTGATCAAGCAGATGTTGGCAAGGCCTTCCTGCATGACGACGGCTGCTACGGCGCCGTCCTTGTCATCCGACAGGGTCTCTTGGAGGGTGGCCTTGGCAATCGAGTCCCAGCCATCTGGCTTGATGATGGTGAACGGACGGTTAACCTCAAGGTCAAGCGTGTGATGGGAGCCCAGGGTGACATGGGGGTTCTCCGCGGTAACAGTGCCAGAGACGCGGAGCGATGAGATGACTGGGTCAAAGAACGTCGACTTGACTTTGATGGCTAGCTCGGTGTGGACGCGCTCAGACGCCGTGCTTCCCGTGTTGGAAGTGGTGACGACCTTGCGAATGGCGTGAGCGTGGATGATATCTCCAGGAAGGATGAGGTTGTATGCATGCCACTGATAACGATGTTAGTGTTGTCTTGTCTAGTTGGATGAGGCGGCGGAACGGCCCCGGAACGGGAGCGGGAGCGGTCAGTGTTGGAAAGGAAAGTGGCTTGAAAACAGAGGCATGTGGTAGGTAGAATACAGGGCAAGAATCAGGTTCATAGCGGGCATAAACTAGCATCATGAGTTGATGCCAATGTTAGGGTGTGATGGTGAAAGAGGGGGAGGGGTAATGGTAGAGAGATACAACAAGGGTCGTCGACGATCGGTAGACGGGAAACGGGAAACGGGAGATGGGAAACCAGGGGGTGATAGGACAAGGCTTGCAGATTGAAAGGGACACGAGGGATGCTGATGGGGGGAGGACAAGGGGAGAAACTGTAAGGAATGGGGCGGCTGACCATATCTTCGGGATCCTCGGGGAGGAGAGACACAGTCTCCTCCTCGAGATTCTTGGGGACCTTGCGCGAGACTAGCTTCATCTTGATGGTATGGTATGGGATGCTATTCTTGTGGCTGCTTTGGAATCCGCTGACTGGGTCCCAGGCCTCGGACCTCGGTGGGCTTGTGAGAGCGAGAGAAGTCAGACAGGAACAGGAGTTGGCCCGTGTCTGGACAGAGCCGCAGGTGGTCTTTGTGTGTGTGTTTTTTGCCCCCTCTGAGAAGATCTGCCACCCACTGTTCGGGACTTCAATAGGGATCTGACAACGGCGTGGGGTGTGTACCCGTTGAGCTGCGTGGCCAAGACAAGGCTGGGCTGGCTGAAGAGGCACAGCAAACACCAGCTGGATGCGGTTTGAAGCTGGGTACGGTATGTGTTAGTATGACCAGCTGCTTTCCGTATGGCGTTCAGCCAGGCACGCACGCACGACACGGCAGGCAGGGTTGACGAAGGGGTCGATTTGGGTTCCGAGATGTGACACCTTGGGGCTAGGACCAGGGTTGAATCGGTATCGGTAGTTGACAATGGCCGATCGGACGGACTTTGCTCGAAGCCCGCGGGGTTTAAAGATGTCCTTTTTTTTTTTTTTTTAACAAGAGCCGTAGCGGGACTGTGAGTTTTGACTGGGCGAGTAAATAAAGACCCTCAGTCTATCTCCGCTATAGAACAGTTGAGAATAGGATGCACGTTCAAGATTTGTGGGTATGCAGAGTCTAACTTTCTCTCAGGTGGATCTTGGTCGGCCAGCTGTCGAGACGTTCGGTGGCCCGCGGGTGCGGAGGAGCGAGAGATGGTCTGCAGCTTACCCGCTCCGTAGCTGTAGTTAGCGGGATTTTCTTCTTCTGTTTCTTTTTTTCTGCTCTGCACTGCAAGTTGGCTCTGTAACGTGCATCGTCTTGAATGACTCTGCTCATGGAACCATTTCTCACCATTCTCCGCATTAAGCGTTACCCGGCGTCCGGCGGAGTTTTGTCATCCATGGAAGCCTTCTTGAAGCCCGACGGACACTTTTCACGTGGCCGGGAACCCGCTTACCTAACTTTATCAAGCCAATAGGCGAACCCATTTTGAGTTCGCCTCGGCATTTTGAATTGTTCCATGAGTTCTTTCGGGCCTTCATAGCTTGGAATCAACTTTTTCCACACAAGAGCGAGCCAAGACATCAATCCATGTAGGACCGGCATCTCTTCGCCGACGGGATTTGACTTTGTGCATGTTTTCGCATTCGTTCTCTTGTTCATCTCCGTGTGCCGTGCAGCCTTATCATCTGATGTTCTTGTCGAGTTCGAGGCGGTCACGTCATCATGCCATCTCAAGCCGCCTGCTACGCTGTCATTTGTCACCTGGGGCAAGCCCTGGTCAAAGCCGTGTTAGTGCCAGGAGGAGGCTGACGTCGGCTTGATGCGATGCGATGCGATGCGATGCGGTCTTGCTTGTTGGTGATCCTGAGGGAAGAGAGACCCCTTGCTTTCTCCGTTGCCTACGGACGATGCAACGGAGGATCGATGCAGCACCGCGCTGTGCGGAGGATCGGTTCATTGTCGCCGCGAATGTACATACGTCGCCGCGGACGAAAGTCCTGACGTAGTCCATCTTGATAGCGCAAGGCACCGAGAATGGTCTTTCCTATAAGGGAAGCGGGAGGATACGGATCCTGGTCCGTTTTCGAAATCGAATACGCAAGCCAAGGGCTAGTGAGTCTGTGTCGCCTTGTTAGTGATGCCCTCTCTAGCCTCTGTCGCGCATCTGTCTCACACAGAGTGGCCCAAGCATGGCTGGAATATCCCCTCACCATTCCTCATCTTTCCCCTCATTGATTAATACAGAATGGCAGCCTACCTCTCGTACTTATGCGGGCTAGACCGACATGTGTCTCCACCATGAGAATTTCGGACTCAATACGCGGATGGACACGCATTGCCATCGGTGCCATCCCGGCCTCGTATGCATCCCCAAGAATTCGGTAACCCTTCCATTGACGGGCTCCAGTGGAGAGGGTACCTGAACCTGGTGCCGCTTTTACTACTAGCAGGCTGGGGGTTTCGAGGAGCACTGTCAGTGTCACAATCCATCCACATCAACAAGCTTCTAGGTCGCACAGCTTTGGCTTTGACTCTAATGCTGTTGAATTGTTGACTTGAACAACCGAGACACTTTATCAATGTCTCAAACGGCTGCTAGGATGTCTCGAAGAGACAGCATTCACCGTTTATCATCCTCCAATTGCAATTGCGCTGGCACTTGCGGTCTAGATGTCATCGTCTTATTTCCCACATGAACCTTGACGCAGCAGAGCGGCGTTCACGCCAAGCCTTATTTTGTCGGGCCATGGACCAGAGTGCGGTGAGAGCCACGGAAACGAACGGTTCGCATTGGACGTGGCTGGCCGACTGGGCAACCTATGTTAACTTTTTTTTTTTTTTTGATAGATGACAGCCGTGCTGTGTCGTCGATCTTTCAGCTTGCCCTCCAACAATGCAACAATGGGAGTTATCGAAGCCAATTTCTGAGCACAGCACAGCACAGCACAACACAACACAGCCAAGCACAGCCTGAGACTAGACAGCACAGCCAGCTTAAGCTTCCAATAGCTTTGCACAACGTTCAACAGCTCAGTAAGCACTCAAAGAAAGATAGCAAACGCCATCTAGACGCCCGCCGGTCTCTAGCTCGAATCTGCCCTACGGGTTGCTACCGGTTCCGTACCTTGAAATAGCGGGTATGTCATTCTCCTTTGCCGGATCTTCACTCTGGTGTGGTCTCGTCTTACCTCATTCGGCATCCATCACGTTCTGGTTGCCCAGCTTTTTCCCTTCTCTGATCCCCCAAAACCCCGCCGACTTCCGGGAAGGGTGTGGTGAATCATACCCTCCCGTCCACTCCATCCTCGCAGCTTCTCCAGTCAAGAGGTCTCTTGCACATGGCAAGGCATTGAGCCTCGTTGCGACTCTAGTACCTGTACTCTCGCATGCCCGCGTATCGAGTTGCTGACGGCATCAGATCAGCTGCACCCACCATCGTTCCTCGTTCGTCCACTCATAGCAGCCCTCTCTTGGCCCCTTCTCCATCATCTTCATCATCCTCGTGCCCGACGCCTCAGTCTGATGGTGCTCACTGGCTCCCTCACAACACCCCCTCTTCATCTTTTTCTCTGACAACTCATCACATCACGGTATCTGTCTCCTTTTTCTCTCCTTTTTCCTCCCGTCAACCCCTTCTCTCTCGCGCGCGCGCCAAAAAAAGAAATACGCCAGCGTCTTCTATTCAGTGCTCCGTCCACTAGACTCTATTACGGTCCCATCCATCCATCCCTCGCGCAGGCCCACCCACCGCCACTCATCTCAGCAGGCACCTTTCCAGCGCAAAATCCACCGGTCGCCAGGGCCACGCTGCAGCGCAGTGAGGGAGGTGCAGCGACGGGAGCGAGAGCGCAGGGTTGTTGATCCGAGCTGGTCGTCTTCGCCCTCGCTGTCACACTCGCTCTCGTTAACTTTAACAACAGCTAAACGGCGAATGCGAGTCGCATTAGCTAGTTAGTCGTCCTTTTTAACACAAACTCCGAACCAAAGACTCCTTACTCCCTTTCTTCAGCCGCACTCCTCCAGTAAGCCATCCAGCGTTTCTTCTGTCACTAGCTCCTGGTCCATGACTGCGTCGTCAAATCCACCCGTCTGACACGCCCAGAAACAAAGCTCTGGAACCCCCGGACCAACTAACACCTTTTGCACTTTGGTCCTAGGCCTACGGACTAGGTACAGTGGAAAGACATCCACTGAGGGACTCACAGCAACGCCCACAAGGTGACGCCCACACCGTCTTACCTGGTTACCAGCCCACCACTGGTCGGTCTTCTGCTGGTCTAGCCCGCAGGTACCTTGATCCAGCAACCTGTCGCCCAGCCTCATCTCGCTCTTCACTCTCGGACCCTTCGGATTGAATCCACAGAAGTCGCTACCCCCGGTCCCCGCCACGCCCACCTCCCTCTCCATTTCACGCCCCCCCACGAGTCCGCGAGTCCGCCAGCCAAGTCCACCATCTCTCGCTTCGTTCGGGTCTGGGGACTCCCACAAGTTGCGCGAGGCCGACCACCCGCGCACCCCGATGCATCTCGTTCAGATTCTTTAGGACCTGACTTCCCACACAGCAGCATGGGAGATGGCTACCTCAAAGTCTTCCCCTGCTGTGAGGGGTGATGGCGAATTGACCTCCAGGCGCAACTCGCATGCCGTATCCAATACATCCGAATCAGCACCTCAGACTCGTCGTCAGAGCCTCGCCGCCCTTTCTGACTCCCAAGGTATGTAACCATCCCGACGTCTCCGTCCCTCTCTCTATATGCATCGTTGTGATTCCTATCTGCCCCGCTGCTTGGTTGTACCGGCAATGTCTTGCTATTCGTCCGTCCCGGACCCGGGAGTTGGGTCATGACAGGCCTTGGGCGCCTCAAATCTCATTGCACGCGATCTAGTCTATGAGACCTCTGTGTTGTCATGTAAGCTGACAGCCCGATTTTAGGTGCCATCGTCACGCCCCAAGACACCCGCTCGAGCAGGATCTCGACAACACAATCATCTCTATCAAGCTCTCTTCAGAATGCAAAAGGAACCAAGGACGCCAAAGCATCGGTCAAGTCGGCTACCCCGAATTCCACATCCAACGCTGGTCTTGATCCTTTGAGCAAGGTTGGTATCCTCGATTCAGTCAAAGATGGTTGGGTTTGGGAGAGCTCATGGCTAATACACTTACACAGCAAATCTACGAGAGAACTAACAGCACCCCCGCCGAACCTTCTATTGCCCAACGACTTCGAAACCCAGGCCGGTCTGATAATACTTCAGCGGACAATATCCAAAGACAAGACTCCGAACTTGGTCAGTCGCAGGGAAACCTTCAGGATTCTAGCAGAGATCGACGGTGCGCATATATAATCTCAGGGTGAATGTCGTGTGTCAAGCTCATGGTTTATTAGGAAAGGACCATCTTTCCTTAGTCGACTGGGAATGCGCGGAAGCTGGAGGAAGGACGACGGCCTGCAGGACTCCGATTCGGAAGTGGGTGAACTGCGAACCGATGGCACATACGCTCGAGCCCTCACATCTGTCATCGGCGCTGGTGGAGGTTACATCCCCCTCCACAAGGAACCTCCTCGCTACATCCGCGTCAAAGCACACAACAAAAAGGACAAGGAATTTAACCATCTGTTCCTCGCCCAAGAACTTAGTGCCACGAGCCGCAAACCCGGAGAGCCGCATGGCCGTATAACGACAGCAGTTGGAAGCAAGATTCTCAAGGGGGGCGATGCTATCTGGGCTGCCGAGTTTAGCTTGGACGGACGATACCTGGCCGTTGCAGGAAAGGACCAAATCGTCCGTGTCTTTGCAGTCATTTCTACTCCAGAGGAGCGGAAGGCTCACGAGGAAGAGGAGGCACTAGATGGCACCGCTGGCGAGAAACTGAGTGCTCCCGTCTTCCGAACAAAGCCTATCCGGGAGTTCCGTGGGCACAAGGGAGAAGTTCTGGCCCTGAGCTGGAGCAAGAACAACTTTTTGCTTTCGTCGTCTATGGACAAGGTGGTAAAGCTGTGGCATATGAGCAGAAGTGACTGTCTGTGCACATTCGTTCACAAGGATGTGGTCACATCGATAGCTTTTCACCCCACGGACGACCGCTTTTTCCTGGCTGGATCCATGGACGCGCAGCTACGGCTCTGGAGTATCCCTGATAAGAATGTGGCGTTTCAGGCTTCGGCTGGGGAGTTCATCACGGCGGTTGCGTTCACCCCAGACGGCAAGACTGCCATATGTGGTGTCCTGAGCGGCCTGTGTACTTTCTATGCCACCGAAGGCCTCAAGCTTCAAAACCAGATCCATGTGCGATCCTCGCGCGGCAGGAATGCTAAGGGTAGCAAGATTACGGGCATCCGGACGATAACCATACCAGATGGCCCTGAGGCGGGAAGAGTCAAGATCCTCATTACTTCCAATGATTCGCGGATCCGAGTTTACCACCTCAACGACAAGGTCATTCAAGTTAAATACAAGGGCCTTGAGTGTCAGTCAAGCCAAATTCACGCACGATTCAGCGACGATGCCCAGTATGTCATCTGCGGCAGTGAGGATCGCAGGGCGTACATCTGGAAGCTTGGCTCTCAAGACGGTGAGATCAGGGACAAGCAACCATATGAGTCTTTCGACGCTCATCCAGAGGTTGTCACTGTCGCCTTGATCGCCCCTATGAAGAGTCGACAACTCCTGAGTGCCTCAGGAGACCCTGTTTACGATCTATGCAACCCACCTCCGGTGACGTTGCGGAGCCTCGAAGAGAGCACACACAGCCAGTCCGCCTTATCTGAGGAAGACCAAGGTGACTCGCTGTCCAGTACGAAGCGGCCCGAGGAGAGCCCCGCGTACATTGAGCGTTCGAGACACCTTGATGGGAATATCATTGTTACCACTGATAGGACGGGGAAGATCAAGGTGTTTCGACAGGACTGCGCCTTCCACAAGCGGCAGCAAGGACTGTGGGAGACGGGTTCCAAGCTCTCCAACCGTCTATCAGGTGTCGGTAGGAGTAGTAGTATCATGTCGAGGACAACTGCTAGCAGTCGTGTTCACTCAAGGCGTGGTTCACTCAACCTTGCTGGACCCAACCCGGCTCAACTCCAGCACGCTACTGATATGATCAACAATTGGCGGCAGGATATTGATGGAAGCAGGAATAACTGGAATGCAACACCGACGCGAAGCGAGCGATCGATGTCTCCCAACAAGCCGAGCAAATCACCTGTCAACACTTCAGCAGCCAATCTTGCGTCAGAGGCGAGGAGGCAGCCTTATATGTCGAGTCCAGCTGCTCGCAGTCAAAACCCATCAAGCCCAATGGCCCGCAGCCAGATTCCCACAAGCCCGGTCAGCCGAAACCAAAACCCTGCGAGCCCAACAGGTAGTACTATATCGAATCGCACCACCATCAGAGCCTCGAGGGATCGGACTCGAGATCAGAACAGGAACACAATCACGAGCCCGCCAACGCCCAGTTTCAGCCTAATTCCCGCAACTGAATCGGACAACAAGGATGATAAGGGCGAAGGTGGCTTTTGGAACCGGTGGAGAGGAGGCCGCGGAGGACTACGATATTCAACGGGGTTCAGCTCACCATCGAGTCCTAACGGTACTCAGACTCAAGGCCATACTCGCTCAGGAAGTGAGTTCTTGAGTGTCAGAGGGGATAGGTCAACCCCCCGGATGAGTCTGGGCATCAGCGATTTCCGACAACTTCGAGCCGAGAATGTGGCTAACCGGCGCAAGTCGGCTGGACCCATGCTGACGTCGAGGCTCTCATCAAATGGCGACTTCAAGAGAGGGCTTGACGACCGAGTGGAATCGCGAGACTTTCTGACACCGAGTAAGAAACGGGTGGACTCAGGGGTTGGCCGTATCAGTGCCGAGTCCTCAGATTCCGTGGTCAAGCCGTCATACTGAATGAGGGCGCCAACAAATGACGAACACGCGAACCTTGATTGATATAGACGGCCGAGCAGCGAGTGATTCAGCACGGCATACAGGAGTCATTCCTTTTCAACAGCATATTGAAGGAGTTAGCGTTGATTTCCTTGTTTCTTTTATTCGCTTCTTTTCTTGCCCTCCTGTCCGACGACCCAGGACAAGATACCATTTGGGATAGGCGTCTGATGGGACATTGCGAAGCTGGACCCATGTACGAGTAGCAGACTAGGTCTTGGTGTCTAGGGAGAGGCATTTCACAGGTGGGATTGGGAGCAGTTCAAAAAAGGGGTACCAGAAAGGGGGTTTATAGAAGAGGGGGTTTGAAGATGAGATTTGGAGGAGGAGGAACACAGCACAACGGGACACGGCACCACTCTTGGATTATACGGTTTACAAGTAGCCACAAGCGAATCTTTTCTTGATTTATTGAATGAATATTGATGACCACGATGCAGTTTTGTTTAGTGTAAGAATTGGCCCTCATTCTCCTCTGCTCTGCCAAGGGAAGTGCTCTCGTCAACAACCGCAACAGCAACAACAGTAAGAGTGTCTATAGTATGGAGTTTGTGTATGTTATAGAGTGTTTCACGATTGTACAAGATGAGGCTTGTTTGAACTTGAAATTGTTTTACTTCTGTATACGCTCTTCCCTAGGTTCAACTGGCCGACATTCTGTCGGATCCAGCCATATTCCTTCAACACTCGGCTCCAATAACAGCCAAGTTGATCCTGATTATCTATTCTGCCCGTGGTGTGGCCACATGCAGTCGGGTATCCTTGCGACGCCGCACCTCAACGCCTTTTGCTATTCTGACACCATGTCCATATCGATGGATGCTAGACAGCAATTTAGAAGTTCTCGTCGGTCTTGAGAGTGTTCTCCTCCTTCTTCTCCTCGGCGGGCTTCTCCTCGGCAGGCTTCTCGGCGGGCTTCTCCTCAGCAGGCTTCTCTTCAGCAGGCTTCTCGGCGGCGGGCTCGGCGGGCTTCTCGGCGGCGGGGGCCTCGCCCTTGGCCTCGGCAGAGTAGCCCTCGACGAGGACCTTCAGCTTAGGAGGGATAGGGCCGATCAGGTCGTTATCCTTGTCGCCGTTCTTGAAGAAGAAGAAGGCAGGAATAGAGCGGATGCCGAGCTCAAAGGCAAGGTCGGGGACGTCATCGGTATCGAACTTGGCAAAGGCGTACTTGTCGGGGATGGCATGGGCGTCGGCGTGCTTGGTGAAGAAGGGGGAGATGGCCTTGCAGGGACCGCACCAGGAGGCTTGGGCCTGGATGGCGACGTAGGGAGTCTTGTTGATCAGTTCATTGAACTGTTCCCTGCTCTTGAGCTCGATGACGGACATGATGGGCGATTTTTTGTTGTGTTGTAGGTTGTGTGTGGTTTGTTGGTGAGGGGTTTTGGTGGGGGAAGTTTTATAGTTTGGAGGGGCAGAAGATGTTTTGATGTGATTGCGACAGAAGGAAGAGTGGATCACATAAAGAATTCCGAAGAGGGTTCCCTTATATATATATCAGAGACAATTAGGCAAGAATAGATTGATCAATTGATTAGTACTAGTCTTTGGTGGGCTCCTCGGGAGTCGGTGGCTGATGAATAAGTCACGTAGAATGACACAATCGCAATGGAATCCAATCCAATCCAGGACCTGAACATGGATGCAGTCTCGGAATCTTCTCGTGCATGACCACGCGGGGGGGGGGGGAGGTCTCCGTCATCGCTCCGAGTGCCGTTTGCTTGGTCCTTGCTGTTGCTGACAAAACATTTTTTTGAGACAATAGCCAGGCGATGCTCCGGAGCTCCGCCTCGGATTGGAGGGGGGGCGTTACAAGGCTTTGGAAATGATTTGGAATTATGGAGCTTTTCGTCAATGGAAGGCAAAAAACCGTGCAATTGAACCTTGGTGGTTCGAGGTACTTGTACTACGCGAACGAATACGATGAGAGTGTCGGGGACCAGCTGGACTTGAATTTATCAGCAGCCTAGGGTAAGTCAAGGATGTATTGCAAATTATTTGATGGAATGCGTGAAAGAGATGACGTATTGAGCTAGTTCAATTGACATTGGAAGAAAAGATCTTTTTAATACCAGAGTAAAGTGATGTATCGTTTATCGCAATCATAGGTAGGCACTTGGCTTCAACACACATCTACCATATCCTCAACGCGTCTTTCAGTGCATTTCCCTTCAATGGCCGAGTTCTGCACGGAAAATCTCCGGGTTCAGCCCCGCGTCATGGCGGGGTTGGTCAGTCCCCGATTTTTTTTTTTTTTACTCTGGGTTGATGGAGGGGCACCAAAAACACGGCGTCAAAAATTCAACTTTTTTTCTATCTTGGCGCGTGAAGCTTCAACCACGATAAGGAGGCAATTCAGCAGCTGCCTTCCGGATCTTAATACACCAGTACACAATGTCGAAGCGAACCGCCGACGCCGATCTTGGCGATACGCCCCTCAAGGGTGGTGATCGCCCCGAGAAGATGGATGTTGACGACAATACCAAGGATATGGGCGAGTTTGAGGACGAGTTTGAGGATGAGTTTGAGAGCGAGGACGAGATTCTTGAGGCTGGTGTTGATGGAAGACCTGATGCTGAGCGTGAGGCTGAAGAGAAGGGTAAGTGTAGTCATGATACTGGAACTGCTACGAGGAACACCGTCACTAATAGCTTTACTGCAGACGCAATGGACGTCGACCAAGATCAAGGAACTTTTATCGTCGGCAGAAGCAAACTCGAGCCCGGACAGACACTCGCTCCCGATCTGACCACCTACGAGATGCTACACAACCTAAGCACCCCATGGCCCTGCCTCTCCTTCGATATCGTGCGCGACGGCCTTGGTGATAATCGCAAAGCCTACCCTGCCACCATGTACACTGTCGCTGGTACTCAGGCCGAGAACGCCAAGGCGTCGGACAATCAGATTATGGTGATGAAGTTTAGCGGTTTGAGCAAGATGGACCGTGGTGATGAGGGTTCTGACTCGGAGGATGATGATGATGAGGACTCTGATCCTATTCTTGAGAGCAAGTCTATTCCTCTCAACTCGACTACCAACCGTATCCGCGCCCATCAGATTCCTAGTCAAGAAGCTGGACGACCTGGGACTACACTCACGGCTACCATGACCGAGTCGACCAACGTCTTCATCCACGATATCACTCCTCACCTCGCCTCGTTCGATAACCCTGGAACTACCATTACTCCCCAGCAGAACAAGCCCATCTCTACTGTCCGCGCGCACAAGAGCGAGGGTTACGCCCTTGACTGGTCCCCCATGATTCCCGGCGGCAAGCTGCTTACCGGTGACAACGACGGTCTCATCTACGTGACGACTCGCACCGATGGAGGCGGCTGGGTTACAGACAACCGGGCCTTCCAGGGTCACTTGAGCAGCGTCGAGGAACTGCAGTGGTCACCATCGGAGCAATCTGTGTTTGCTTCCGCCTCAAGCGACGGAACCATCCGCGTGTGGGACGTCAGATCCAAGTCACGCAAGCCCGCCATCACAATGCAAGTATCCAACGTCGACGTAAACGTAATGTCATGGTCCCGCCAGACGTCGCACCTCCTCGCCTCAGGCGCCGACGACGGAGTCTGGGCCGTGTGGGACCTCCGGCAGTGGAAGGCGAGCTCAGACAAGCCGCAGCCCATCGCCAGCTTCAACTTTCACAAGGAGCAGATCACCAGCGTCGAGTGGCATCCTACCGACGACTCCATCGTTGCCGTTGCTGCTGGCGATAACACTGTTACGTTGTGGGATCTTGCTGTTGAGTTGGATGATGAGGAGAGTAAGGATACGGCTGGTGTTAAGGATGTGCCTCCTCAACTGCTGTTTGTGCACTATCTCAAGGATGCTAAGGAGGTTCACTGGCATCCTCAGATCACGGGTAGCTTGGTGGCTACTGGAGAGGAGTTTAGCGTGTTTAGAACCATCAGCGTGTGATTTCTCTATCTGGGTAAAGAGATATTGGGATCTTTATTCTGGAGTGAAGTCATGGGATGTTGGCAGCTTGCAGGGCAAAGGATGGAAGGATAAAAAAGTAGAAGACAGGTTCAAGGGTGACCTGTTATTGATTGAACGGCATGGCACGGCGCAATAATGAGATCTGATATAACAAAAGATGGATTTTTGATAGAGGCAAATGGCAATTTGTTTGGTTTAGTTCCCGAAAGTCACACCCGACGTTGCGAGGTCCAATCTGATCGTATCACACTACCACTTGCCCATTTCAGAACTGTCTAGATCTGGAAGCGTTTACTTGAAGGCCTTGGCTTTCACGTGGCTGTTCTCATGCAAGGAACGAACGGCACACCGACTCATGTAGATGAAGCCAGGAGGGGGTGTGTATCGAGGCTTGGTTGTGTTCATTGGCGTTATTTGGCTGCTCGGGAGAATGGTAGAAGCAACGTGATTAGAAACGAGCAAGACCATTGAGTCCATCGTATTCAACACGACGAAAATGCACCACCCCGTATAAAAGCCTCGTATAAACCAACAAATTCCCACAAGGGGAATAAAAACACGAGCAAGTTTACAGTTAGCGAGCATGCAGGCTTGAGAAAAAAAAAGAGTCTAGACTTATCACATCATATTGGAAACCTCTCTTCAGCCGAGGCATAATTACATCAAACCAACGCAACTCAACGTCCATAGCACATGCGCCACAGTTCGAAGCGAAGTCTGAAAAAAAAGGGGGTCAAGCGCCTCTTTTTTTTTTTTTTTAGGATGAGACGCCCAGTTATGGGGGAGGAGTGACAGACAACACCCCCTTATGCCTCAAACGGGGCCAAGAAATTTGAATGAGATGCCAAATGCAGTTTACTGGCAGTGACAGACCTCAGAGATCTCTTTTATAATTATAAAAAGTCTAAAATAATAAAAACATTATCACAAGAGGCAATGCCTTGGATCTATTTAATTATTACCAAATTATCTTCATAACATCTTCATTGCTACCCTTGGATCGTTGCAATGTCCCATTTTGGTCTTTACCCGCGCAAGGAGATATTTTTCGGGTCCGGGGCACCGTAAGCTTATGAGATGGCGTTCCCTTTTTCGCTAGTCTCAGCCTTAGCGGAAGGCCAGGCCTCCGGGGCGATGCAGGAAATAGGGGGTGTGATATTGAGGAAGAGATTCAAAGGTGGATCGTTTTTATGCATCGGTTTTGTGTTGGAGATAGATGAGATAAATTGAAGAAAGATGGATATGAGCCGGGCTTATGGAGTCTTGCTTACTGGCTCTGAGTGAGAATCGGATCAATGTCAGATGTGCTGACAGTACGCCATCTTGTGCAACTTCGGAGTGAGCAGCCGGAGGTGATCTTCACTAGGCCCTATCGGATGTCAGGGTCTCTTGCTCCTAGCTTCAAGTCCGTTCGTTTCGTCTTCTAGAATAGACGTCATGTCAACTTGAGGCTCGAGCGTGGTGACATCTGTCATGACGATCGATGGACAAGCAAGGGTCCTGTCAATGTGAACATAAGATCTCAACGCGGTAGAAAGACGTCAAGACACTCATTCAAACAATACTTCTATACAAATCATATCTATAGACGCTTTAAAATGATTACTGCCCCTTCCCCCTTCCTTCAAAGATTGCAAGCTATGATTCTATGACATTGTTACAAAATTGTCTACATTATCGTTGTGCACCTCGCCGGATGCACTATATGATCGTTTTTGAGTCTAAAAGGCAAAGAGACTCGAATTGGAGGCCCCGAATAGTGTTGCTTGCGCTCATCTAATTGACGTTCGGGGCGAGTCGTTGTCATGAATTGTCAAGTTTTACTTTGACGAGTCCCGGCTCTCAGAGGTGGGGAGAGAGTTCTTCTTGGCCTCCGACTCCTTGACCTTGGACCAGGTGTAGACGAGACCACTGACGAAGCCGAGGAAAATGGCTGAAACACTGCCAACGGTGACGGGGGCGGCGAAGAAGATGAGACCGCTAATGGCAATGGGCAGCTTGTTCAGAGCACCAACCATGGAGTAGGTGGTGGAAGAGGTGACACGGATACACCAGGCAGTGCAGTACGAGATGAAGATGGCGGCCACGCCAGAGTAGATGATGCCGATCGTGATGCGGTTGCGATACTCATCGGGGAAGTTCTTGGCAAAGTTGTCGCTAGACCAGTCCTCGGTGAGGAGCGAGCAGACGACGAGGACGGGGATGGTGAGGAGGTTGTTGTAGTACATAGCTGTAGCAATAGTCAGTAACGGTTTGACCTTGTACGCCAACAGGCTCAATGTGGGTTAAACATACAATCCCAATCCTTAAAGTTCATCTTCTTGATGACCTTGCGCATGCCCAGAACATACGAGGCAGAGCAAAAGACGTTCAGAGCCATCCAGAAGTAACCGGCGTTGAGGGTCGCGAGGGCATCTTTGTCACCGGCTGTTGCGCCGTAGTCGCCCGACATGGCGCTCTTGATGTCGGCCCAGGCGGCGACGATGGAGCTGAGGACCATGAGACCGAAGGCGGAAAGGGCGGTGGGGCTGACGGCACCACCGAACCAAAGGACCTCTCCATAAGCGATGGCGATGATGGTCAAGTTCTTGAAGATGGTGTACACGGGCACCGAGAGGTACTGCAGGGCCCTGGTGCTAGTGTAGATCATGCCAACGAGAACGAGCGAGATGGGGTACCCTATGCATGACGCACGTTAGCAAGCCACATCTTTGTGCATCTGAGGGAAAGGCGACGTACACTTCTTGATTCGTTCGGGGTCGAGGGGAGCGAGAGACTTGATAAGACCGAAGTACTTGCATGCTGTGATGGTGATGATGCAGACGATGGACTAGAGAGATGAGTTAGGATTGCGCGCGATGCAATCGATGGAGATGGACTGACCTGGATGGCGAGATAGAAGAAGGTGAGATTCCACGATGTACCCGATACGACATACTTGTTCACCACGGTCATGCTGATGGATGAAACACAGTAGGCCATGATAGAGAATGGCCCGCTGTTCTCGATCTTGGCCAAGAAGCCCGCAGGAGGCGGCGGGATGGCATCGGTACCGGCGCCGCGACCGACGAGAGAATCATTCTCCTTGTCACCATCACCAATACCGTTATCTGGCATATTAGCGACGAAATCGTCGTTCTTCTTGTTGTCGGCCATTATGGATTGGCAGACGGGGGGGGTTCGGCAGGGCGGCGAATCGGTCGACAGAAACGAGCGGACGAACAACGATCGGTCGTTCAACGGGAGCAAGGACGGGAACGAGATGGTGAACCAGATGATGGTCTCCAGACAAGAAGGAAAAAAAAGATGGCTTCCAAGGCCAAAAGCGCGTGCGTGGGATGCCAAAGTGGAGGACGAGGGATAGTAGAAATTCGGATATAGAAAAGGGGGGCCGCGCTTGGCAGTGACAGAGGGAGGGTCTATCCCAGTTTGCACCAAAGCCGCAGAAGGAAGTGACCTGTGTCCTCTTTCCGTGCCGCGTAAGTTGGCGCTAAGTGCATCTTGAGTGATGCGAATACCGGGGCTTCTCCACTGGGGTGTATGTATACCGGTTGAAAAGGGGGCTACAACGATCCCTGCCAAGAAGAGGAAATCCGTCATGGAGACATGGCTTGGAGGGGAAGGGATAGAGTAGAGTAGCCAGGGGTCCATTCATGGATCAGTGGGTGTGTGGGCTGGCTGGGCGCGCGTGGCGCTCTTCCATGGTTAGAATCGACCAGACGGCACATTCTTTTATTTGGGTGCTCTCGCTGGTCCCTCCTTCTGAGTTGAAAGTGAAAAAGAGGGAATGTTCTCTCCTTCAGTGCTACGACTCTTCTCTTGATACCGTGACGTTTTCCGGGTTCACTCTCTTTTTTCATCATGTTGCCCGTAATGAACCGGTTCGGACGCATCGCGCTAGCCGTGGTTGCAGTCCTGTTTGTCTTCGTCCTGCTGCTGTCTTACCAGGCGCCCGACAGCTTCAGGGCCAGTCTACCGAGCACAGATTCGCTATGGTCCAAAGGAGGGAGCACCACCGAGGCTTCGGCGACACCAACCCCTACGCCCATTGAGGAGGAAGAAGAAGAGGAGGTCGACCCTAACAGGGACATTTCGTACGACCTGACCAGGCCGCCAACCGCCGGCTGCGAGGACCTTGTCAACGACCTTCAGCAGCGAATCATCCAGACCTACCAGAAGCGATTCAAGGGTATTCGCTATGCAAACATCTGGGGATACCTCGAGACCGAGAACAAGGGAGATGCCGCCATCTGGTCCGCCCAACAAATCCTGCTCAGCATTCTCGGCATTGAGACCATGGAAGCTTGCCGGTAAGACCCCTTGCTGTGCTACACTGCCGTCGATACACGGAGGAGGGGAGACGAGATACTGACAATTGGTGCTACAGCTTCATGCACCAGGGATGCAACATGGAAAAGTTCCGCCAGGGACTCGAGGAGCACCGCCCGCACTCGGCTATCATCATGGCTGGCGGTGGTAACTTTAACGATTACTATTGGGAGGACCAACCGTCGCGCATGAAGATGATTTCGACCTTTACCAACGTCTCCATTCGCGCCTTTCCTCAGAGTATCTTTATGAACAACCCCGAGCGTATCAACCTCACCCACATCGCCTTCAAGAAGCACCACGATCTTCAGCTTGCTGCCCGTGACAAGCCCAGCTACGATTGGCTCCTCGACAACTTTGGCCAGACCGATGGCATCGACAACGATCTCATTCCGGATATCGCCTTTATGTGGGGGAACCGATCAGACTTCCGAGTCAACACGCCCAAGACGTGAGTTCCTTGCAGATCCTCGTGGTGGTGTTTTTCTACTGCAGCCGCTAACTCTGTTTTCCCAGCCACGACATCCTCATTCTTGCACGAAAGGACGCCGAGATCTCTGCTGGCGACTCAGCCATGATCCCCTTTGGTGAGGGCCGCATCGACCTGGGCGGCGCTGTGGGCAACGTGACGTACCGCAAGGTGGACTGGAAGTTCACCGAGACGCCCGACATCGACAACAAGGACAACCGAGAACGCGGCAAGAACCAACGAGCGTGGGCCAAGTCAATGGCCGGCTTCGACCTCCTCGGATCGGCTCGCTTCGTCATCACAGACCGTCTACACGGCCACATCCTGTCGACTGTCATCGGAGTGCCTCATGTGCTGATGGACAGCAAGCTGGGCAAGAACCTCAACTTCCACAACACGTGGACGCGCGACTGCAAATGCACAAAAATCACTAAGAGCATCCACTCGGCGTTTGATGTGGCGCGCATGTTTTTCGAGCAAGAGTTGAACCAACCGACAACATGATTTGACTGAAAATGCTTGGTTCTATGCTATGTACCACCTTGTAATCTGACAAGCTGGTTCATCGGTTGTGTATAAAAAAAGAATTGCATGTTGGTCCCGAGCTGGCTGGGGTTATTTCTTGTTACAACTACAACCACCACATTTTTCTGGATTGGGGGCATTCCAGCGGTCTTGGCAATGGGGAAATGGGGAGCAAACCAAACGGAGTCAACTCATTGTTTTAATCGTTTACAGCCTCTAGATTTTTCTCTCTTTTTTTTTTTTTTTACCCTCCTTTATATTTTCTTTGTTCTTTCACACGGTCAGGTAGAGACGAGCAGAAAGCATCGCCGTAGACCAGAGTTGAGCTGTACAACAGAGACAGACAGACAAACAGACAGATAATGATAAAAAAGACATTATTATCAATGCATTGTGTACCACTTTCACCTTGTTACTTCCCTCCTGATTGTCCTGATACACAATGGGCAGCTGATAAAGAGCATTCCATCACCTCATTGTCTCTCGACATGGAAACAGAGACATGTGACGTCGACACTCTAACAGTTGCGGATTGACCGCCTCCCCCCCGGTCCGGTTTCACTTTTTGGCAAGATATGCGGGAACATCACCATCTCCTTTTCCGGACACGTTGTTGATCTTGGCTCCATCTCTAAAACTCACCGAGGCCTGCCCCCGTTGGTTTGCGACAGAAAAGTGATCGTCGTCCGCTGCCACTACCGCCCCCCCTGGCTGAAACAAATGTCTCCATGCGCCCGCGACCAATGCCAAGTGAATTATCACGTGGGGAATGGCGGTTATGATGGGTTAAAGGAGGTGGCTGCAAGGGCCTTTTCCTTGGCTGAGAGATTGAGGTGGAGGACCTATTAATCCACTCTCGCCCAGTCGACTGCAACCCACGCAACGATCCATTACCCTTTTCCCATTCAAATCGCGTCAAGTACATAGGCTTAAATATTGGCTTATTTCCAATGTTTGATCTTTAGTTCTAGCCTCTAGCTCAGGGGGGCGTGGGGAGTGAATCGGCAAGTCGGAGATAGATTGACACCGCTAGACTTTTATCAGTGATAGCTCGCTCATATCAAGGAGAGAGGAAAAAAAAAACACTTATCGCCGCCGCCCGCCCCTCGTATTGCATATGCCGGGGAAACCGATGGAAGGAAGGATTCTGGTAGGATGGATGGTTGCCTACGCCGCGGCCGCCTTGCTCGCTGAAGAGAGTGAAAAAAAATGGACTCGCAGGCGTTGAACTTCGGATCCCCTCCTATCAGAAGCGGGTAGGCTCTGACAGTACTGTATGTAGTTAAGCGCTGACACTGCCCCCCTAAGTTTTGGGTAGGTGGCACTGGTCACTCACTTTAACCCCTTTCCCTTTCCCCTCTGGCACTGTCTCAAAGAAATTCTGCCAAAAACTTGGGTCTCTCGCCAAACTTACGCTGTCGGGGTCGTGATGCTCGACTGTTTTCTACATCATCGTCCACTCTTTTGAAACCATCACTTTTCCATCACAGCAGCATCCGAAAATGTCTGCCGTCGCTCTTCCTCGGCGATTTTACTCGCTACTATGGCTTGCGATTCTGCTCGCCGTTGTCATCTTCTTCGTCAGCTTCAGAGATGATGCCTGGTCATCCATTCCCAGCCCGCCCAAGAGTTGGCGCATCCCCTTCACCACCGATGATGGTGTTCTCTCGTCGTGGAAGGGATCTAGCGGTAACAGCGACAAGGGCAACAACAGCAAGGGCACCTACAAGGGCCGAAAGGCCAATGAGCCTCTGCGCATCGCTCTCGTCGAGTCCTCGGGTACTCACGATGAGGTCGCCGCCGCCATGCTTCACGCGTTTGGTAACTACGAGAACTCGCAGCTCGATGCCTACTTTGCCAACCAGCGCTTCAACATGCGCGAGATCATGGATAACTTTACTCTCGCTGCCAATGTCACCATCAACAAGTTCGACAAGTTTGCCGGCGCCATGACCTCCGATCCCCGACCTCACATCCTCGTCTCGACCACTTGCGAGTTTGACCTGGACCGTGGTACCGACCCCGTCGTCGATCTTCTCAACCACGGAGAGACATTCCTCTTCTGCACCATCCACCACGCCGACCGCTGGGCTCAGGGCAAGTATGTCTCGACTGTTCGCGGCTGGGCCGAGCGTGGCCTGGTTGACTTTGTCGGCCTGAGCCAGCACACCCTCGACTTCCTCGTCAAGGAGACGGTCCCAAGTGGCACTCGGTTGCCAACCTCACCACCCGAGTCATCCCTCCCGTATACCCCGTCCAAGTCCCCGAGGCCAACCCCAACGATCCCATCTCTCTCGCTATGCAGGGCGACTACTCTTCTGGTCGTCGCGACTATAACGGCATCTTCAACCACCTCGGATCCGTCATCCGCAAGGCCAACGAAACCACCGATAACCACGAGCCTGAGGAGGTGGTGCTCCACGTGATAGGACACGGCACTCAGCCCGAGGTTCCTGAGCATGTTAAGAACAACATCTTCTTCGACTCTGGCCTGTCTTACCCCGACTTTTACGCTCTGCTTTCGCGCTCCTTCTCCATCATTCCTGGTTTCGCCTCCGATACCTACTACGACCGCAAGGCGTCGTCTACCATCCCCGCTTCCCTAATTGCCGGAGCGCCCATTGTCGCTAACGAAGAGCTCCTCAACGCCTACACTTATCTCCCCAAGGAGGTTACATGGGTCGCCCGACCCGGCGAGGGAGAGATGGACACGATCGAGCGTGTCATCGCTGACAAGGATGGCTTCATCAAGCGAAGACAAAGGGTCCGGGACCTGAACAAGAAGCTCATGGCGGACAACCAGAAGAACTGTAACGAGTGGATGGAGCTGGGCGAGTCAAAGGTCAAGGCGTACGCCGAGGCCCAAAAGCAGGACAAGTAAAGTGATATCCATTATCTACGAAAGGACATTTAGCTATGAAGAGACCTATGAAGGGATTTCGTTTTGTACAATTAACTATTACTGACTGGGCATTGTCAATTCAATGATGGATGGGGTGTCTGGATGAGCGGATTATGTTTTGATCACATTTCTCAATCACACGTATGACCAGGAGCTTAATACACTTTTTACTGTTGATATTTTTGGGGTCGTACGTACGCAACGCCTCCTCCAATAATAGCGCTGATGTCTTGGGTGTGCGTAAGTGTGCGTGTCTGACTGACACAATGTCTCTCGGGCGACGGAGGAGGCGTCGAATGCCCGCATTCCATGACGAGGCTGTTATCTTTGCGTCGTGTACAGTGCGGGGGTGCGATGGTGCAATTGAAGAGAGCCCAGGCCAGGCAGTGGAGACGAGGGGCTGGTGGAGTGAATGCCCAAGCGTTCATTCCAAGGTCTTGGCTTGGCGATCGATAAGAGAGAGGTAAACAAAGGGCATATCGTCATTGACATATGGGTCACGATGGTAAACAGAGGGAGTTATGTTTGAAAGTATCGAACAAAGACGCTCAATTGTATGATGAGATATCTACGTCTATAGATAAGAATAAAGGAAATGTAAGCCGTGTCTTGTCATCCAAAACACCTGTCTCATGAACCGCCCTATACCGAACCATATAAGAAATGAAAATGACATGAAAAGAAATATTCTTTGGTATCTTTATAGTTTAGTTTTTGATTTCTTTGGTTTCCTTGCTGTCCATCCCTGTCTGCGCCTCCTCGTTGGGTAGAAGCTGGTAGCTCCCGGCTGCCGGCTTCTTGGCTTGCTGGTATCGGTCGCGGGCCCATCCGTAGAGGGCGCTGCCGCTCAGGATGAGGGCCATGCTTCCGGCGCGGTCGGCGGTAAGGAGCTCGCCGAGGAGCATGACGGCGAGTGAGCTCTGAGCAACACCTCGGGCGGCGGTAACAATCATGTGAGTCGTCGGGCTGGTCACCTCGATCTGCATAAAGGTCGCGATGGTGAGGAGGAAGGCGGAGACACCGGTCAAGCAGGCTGAACTGAGGAATTGGCGGCCAATGTCGACCGTCTCGGCGGAGAAGAGGGAGCTCATGGTGGAGAGCTCACCAGAGAGAGGCAGAAGAGGGATGTAGAAGAGCACGGCCATGCAGTTGGACATCCAGACCATCTGCCACATGCCCTCCTGGCTCTTGCCGAGGAACTTCTTGACGACGACGGATTCGACGGCGGTGGTGAAGCTGGAACCCACTCCGAGGAGGACACCCTTGCCCGAGGTGAGCATCTGGCTGTAGTCGGCCATCATACCGGTGCCGAAGCCGGCCATGACCATGGCGCAGCCGACCAGCGACAGAGGCGGGTAGTAGGGGCGGGGTCGGAGGACCAGAAGCGAGAGGAAGAGGGTGAATGGGAGGAGGAGACCACGGGCGATCTGGTAAACGGAGGCGTTGACCGAGGCGAGGCAGTAGGTCTTTGCGAGGATCCCAACGAGACGAGCGACCGTGAGGGGGAGGAGAGCCACCCAGGCCTATAGATGATGAGTACAATACGATTTTGCAATAGGAATGATTCATTTCATACCGAAGTTGGGCGATACAGCTTAACCCATCCTGTAAAGCTTCCAATGACTGTGAGAAGCAGAACTTGGATGGTTGTCTGCAGAGCGAGCAGTGTAACGGGGGCCTCAACACCGTTGAGAGCCGACTTGGAGAGGATGGTACTCCAGATAGCGCAAGACGAGTGGAAAAGGACCACCAGGGCGACCTTTAGTCTAGAAGGCGGACGAGACTCTACCTGAGGCTTCTGCTGTTCGACGGCCATTATGTATTGAAGTTGGGAGGGGTTATAGCGAACGACCCGGAGATTTTTTGTTAAAGAGCGAATGTGGCGGGTGGTACTATGTCGTACAAGAAAGAACGAGAGTTGCACCTGTCAGTTGGGGGGGGAGGGGAGGGGGGTGGATAGTATAAAGAAGAAAATGAAACAAAAACTTGGAATAGAATGGGAATGTAAAAGAGTGGATGGTGAAGCGTTGAACAAGCTTTCCAAAAGGTGTTTGCGCGGCTGGCTGCACTGCTGCAAGGCACTGGAAGAGAGAAAAGAAACAGAGTTTTGGCCAGGGCGGTAGTCTAATCGGCAGCCGCGTAGTTTTGTTCAGACGTCACCCAACACTTGGACTTGGCTTGGTTCGGGGGGGCGGGAAAAAGGGGGCGATGGGATACTACTCTAGGGAAAACCGCGTTATCCCAACCTGGCGCCATACTACATACACTCTCAGCTTCAGGGTTAGAGGAGCCTTGCAACTTGCAACTAAACGGGGGATGGGCGGGATAGACTATATCAACGCCCCCGTTGAAATCATCTTGCATGCGCGGCAGAGATGGGCGAAGAAAAAAAAAAAAGGAGGGTCTTTCGAATTGGATGTGACGCCAGCTCGCTCTCATGCACAAATAAGCAGTAAAATACCGACAGCGGCTGACGAACTAATTGTGGATAAAAAAGCAGCCCGTCGTCGGTTGGTTAAGATTGCGATCCGCCGGGGGGGTTAACTTCGCGTGCGGCTGCCAATCATGGGAGGGGGGCTGCAAGGTGTGTGGTGTGAGGTACCAGGGCGGGCGGTTCGCTCCAAAGAAAAAAGGGGATTGAGGGGGGAAGGGTCAAGGGTCGTGGGGGATGATGGGATGGGTTTGCCAAGAGTCAGAGCGAAAAGGCTTGTTTTGAAGGTTCATGACGAACGTTATTATCAGACGTTCTTTTTTTTTCTTTTCATGTTTCCATTTGAATCATTTCTTGTCTCTGCCTCTCCCGTCTTTTTGTTGTTTCTGCCACCACACATGCGGAATACCCGAGTTTTTGGAAATTCATCTCGCAACAACCCCACATGGCTGAACACAAGGCGGAAGCCAACCGTGTTGATGGCCCGAATGTCTTAGACCGTGGGTGGATAAAGAGGAGGAGACATGCTATAAAGGGCTATTGAAGACGAGACAATTCCAGGCTCTTTACACTGTACGGTTCATGACAAGATAAACGATCACTGCAGTAGAAAAGAAGAAGAGAAAAATCATCGTATAGAAAAAGTCGGCGTTCGATAGTCCCGGTCGCGAACCGAGTCCAGCTGGGTCAATAGTGTAAGCCACAGTCATGAGACTACTGTACGTTCAAAGATCAAAATGGGCAATGCAGCTGAAAGAAGATGAACCTGGTGTCTGTGAAAAATGCAACCAACCCCTCTCCGTTATTCCTCGGCTTTTTTCGTTTCCAAGGTGTGATCTCCCCGTCTCGAGACGGTGATTAATTAATTGGTGGAGTTTAGTATCATGATTGAATGATTTTCAAGAGTAGCAGTTTTAACCATAAAGATGGATCCTTTCCTTGTCGATCGCCTGCTTTTCAACGTCTCAGATAATCTCCAAAGCCTGATGATGGCGCCCGACATTCGATTTCCCTCCCCCAGGTTGATTCCGGCATCTTTTGAAACCAAGCGACCCCTTGTCTCATGTCGAGTCGTCTCTTTGGCGCACCATGGAACCAAAAAGTGAAAGTGGACCACTAACTCGGTTAAGTGAATATCCGATTTAAGTACATTACCCTGGTTGTTGATCCATCAACTCCCTCCGGTAAAACCTCCGACAACAAGACAAGGTCAGGGCGTTGTCCGCGCTTAGTTAAACTGGAGCAACAAAGCAACGCCGAGTCTCCAAGAAACTCCACTGCCTTGATTTCGACATCTTGGCTTTTGCTTGGCTGGGCAGATCTATTCCCGTGTTGGTTCCTCTCTGCCCCCGAGGTTCCTCTCTGTAAGCATTCTATAAATGTCAGGGTCACGTCACCCTGCGTTTTCGCCCGGATGTACGGTCTTGTCACGGCATTTGTACGCGCGTTTCCCATGTTTTGATACGAAGTCAAACTCGGAACCAACAGCAGGTGAATCATGTTACATGGTTGTTTGTGCCTAAACTCCGTAACCTTCCTCACAAAGGAATCACCCGCTTCGAGTCATGAATGCGAACCACGTTGAATGGAATTCGATCCTCGTAACGGGCGATCCATGGTTCCAAAACCGAAGTTGTCGGGATTCAGACCCTTGTACCCTGCCCTCAAGTCTCATGCTACAAAAAACTCCATACAATCATGAACTAATAATCACCAACCACGATATATATTCTCGAGCCACCGTCTCGGCAGTCGCCTCACCTGAGCTCGCTATATGCCTGCCCACTGCTCCTCACACCAGTCCCACAGCTTTTTACAGTATCCCAGCCCTCCGTCTTCTTCGGTCAACATGGCGTGAACAAGATCTCTACGTGGACACTCGGCGTCCGGCCGGATCCGCCCCCACGGGATAATATAGGCTCCGTTGTCGCCGGACGAGATGTCGGGGGATAGCCCGGCGTAGAGCTCCGTGTACGCTCCGAACTTGGTAGGTTTGAGAAGGAACAGGTTGAGGAGGAACATGGTAAATGCTGGGGTGCCCTCGTATGAACCGCCCTTGACGTTTCCTGGGTTCTGGATTACGCTGATGATGCCCTCGCTGCCATATCGGCGGGCCAGTTCACGGCTGAGCATCCAGCTGCCGACTTTGGAGACGGAGTAGTTGAGCACGCGATCTGGTGTACCTGTTAAAAGGGTATCAAAGTTGATGCCATTAGGCGGTGTCTCTTGATCCGCAGCAATACTAGACGTCCAAACAACCCTCGCAGCCCCAGACGCCGCGACGGCGGCGCGAAGTTGCGGCAAGAGGAGGGTGGTGAAGAGAAGCGTGGCCACGCAATGCATGCCCACCATGGGCTCAAGACCTTGGGCAGTCTTGGCTCCTATCGAGACAAGGTATGCGCCCGTTCCGGCGTTGTTCCAGAGGACGTCGAGCTTGGCCTCTTGGCTGGCCAACTTGGCCGCCGAGACCCGGACCGAGCGGAGGTCGTTGAGGTCCAGGTGGAGGAAATTGAGGATTCCGGGGTTGGCAGGGGGTGGTTCGCTTGTTGTAATTTGCTTGATTGCTTTCATTGCGCGTTCCTGTAGGCATATGTTAGCTTTTGAGTGTGGTGTGGGTATATATGTAGCTTACTTCTGATCGGGAGGTCATGTAGATTGTTGCCCCTGTGGTGTAGAGTATCTTGCAGAGCTCAAACCCTATACCTGAGTTGCCGCCCGTCACAACAAATACCTTTCCCCGTTGTGAGGGGACATTCTTTTCGGTGAGGGGCGGTGTTGGAGGGAAGACTTGTGTGTATGATGAGCGGAATGCCATTATCACTTTTGTAGAGATCAATATATATAAGAGGTTATCACTAACTAAACATTTGAGGTGAATTTGCTCTTGCATTTGATCATCCTTTATAAACTATTTGGGTACGGGTAATCTGGTTGGTGTTGGAATTTTTGCATATCCATTGGAGTATCATATCCCGCTTTATTTGAGGCCAAAGCTGACAATTGGGCGGAACTCCGCCAGGCTATATAAAGGCATTTCCGCCTCGGTTCCTCCAACCCAAATAAACGTGCACTATATTCATGTATAGCATAGCCCAAAGTCGGGGTAATAGGTTCGAGTCGGCGAGTTGTTTGTCCATGGCGGATGGCTATCTACCCGAGACCGATTCAGAAAAGTTCCCATGTCGCCCATGATCCATCCATATCCACCAAAGCCTCCCAGTCCATCAGAGATGTATCATCGAGTATTGAAACATCACCGGGAGGCTGGATTTGACTTAGGTCTGTTATGTCTCCTGCTGGACTCCAAAATGGAGGATTGTTGGACGTTCCATCGAATCCAATACCTTGTTGATGCATGCCAGGGTCCGGGTGAGATATATGCAATGAAGATTGGAAATTTGATGCGCTGAGTGTGATAGGATCATGTGAGTGAGCAATCGAAGCGACCTCTGCATTGAAACTCGTGGGATCGCCGGCCCGACTGCCTGGCTGTGCCTCAGCCTCTTGACGCCCCAATTCCCTTTCTCGGTGTGATTGTGCCCCTGCAGATAAGCTCATAAGGGACTTCCACATTGGTCCTGATTTCATGCTCTCCGGAGTAGATGTGATAAGTCCTTGAGTGGCTTGCCATGTTTCCTCTAAAGAAGGTGTCCACGGCTGGCGGCACGCTTGACGGAGAAAGACTCCCATTGCACGCCATGGAACCTGGCCTTGGAGCTGCCAGCGCCACTTGGACCAGGAAGGATTTGACTTGAGGGCGTGAACCGACTTGATGGTATTCATGACCGGTTCCAGGGTCGTAGCAACTGAGTGTTGTGAACTGGGTTGCCGGCAGATGAGGAGCTCGACGACCTTGGAGAAGAAGAGCGTTGCCATGGTCCTGATGAAACTGTCCCAGGGCTTGTCTAGTTGAAGATGGCCGAGATATTTGGTTTCAATCTTTGTCTTGGTTAGATTGAGAAGCTCAAGCTGTGACTCTGGGCTCTTGGCTGCGTCGTCGCGTAACGACTGTGTCAGTCGCCATAGCTCGCAGCGGATGAGACATAGTGTTATAGCTGTTGGCTTCTCATGGGATGGTGGCAAGTGAGATGACACATCGTCTAACAGGTCCACGTCGTCTAAGTTTGAGGGTATGCTGGTGTCAAAGGACGACGGCGTGATGGAGAGCTCAGGGGCCTCGACCCGTCGACTCTGGGAATCCACGAAACAGATCTGCCACCAAAGACGGCGCCTAGTTTCCCTTTCAAGTTGACTTCTTGCATGTCCATCATCGTCACGGTGAAGTCCAACTGACTTTGCAAGCCTCAGAACCAGGCCCATCATTGGCCATACCATTTCCTTGGATCCAAGATGAGGAAGCAGGGAGAGGTAAATGACGAGCGCCTGAAGGACGATAATGTCTTTGGTGACAAGAAAATCAGCACGCGCGAGAGCCTGCTCAGTTCCAAATCGATACCGCTGAATGAGCTGGGCCTTTGGTGTGTTGAAGTTGAACGACACTGCCTCTTCGTCCATGGAAGTAATCGCCGCGAGCGAGATTGCGAAGAGCAACGCCTCCATGTTGGCGCCGTAGGAACTAAAGTTGCCTCTCAATTCACGGACGACTTTTTCGACGGTCGGAACATGGAGGACCTTGATGAAAGGGTCCGCATTCTCAACGTATGCTTGCCAGATGAATAGCATCTGAGAAGGCATGGGGTTGAGGCCGTCAAGGGCTTTGGCAAAGTCGGCGTTGCCAAACACGAAGCCTAGATGGCTGAGAGGAGATGGACCACTTTCAAGGCCGGGCTCTGGCATGATTGAGTTGCTGGATGATCCGGAGTACTCGGAAACATCGTGTACTGCTTGCAAGATGTTGTCCACCTGGAGTTTGTTAGTTGTTGTCGGGATGATATGAGGGAATGGCTTACCTCGCCGCAGAATACGGACCAGAAGCGATTCCCGACGTGGAGGCTGCCATCTTTGTCGATAACTAGACGGCCAAACTCTTCGTCATATTCACTGCCAGCTTGTTGGCTAGTGGTTGAGACAGTCAATGAAGACTCGGTCACAGAAGGATCCTCAGATTCCCCCGGTGTAGGACCTATCTCTGAGCTCGAGATGCTGACTGACCCAGAAGGTCCTGGAGCTGTGGAAGCTCTGGGATCCTGAGAGCCATCTTCAACCTGCGCCGCAAGCTCGGTAACAACAGACTCAAGTCGTCTAAGACGACTGAGAAGTTCCGACTGCTTCTGCGCTGGAGACTTGTAGGCACCCGGATTCTGATTGCGTCGAGGGATGCGACCAGTCACTGGGAAATGGCACTCAATGTTACTCTTGACGCAGTTTGAGCATGGATCTCTTCTATCGCAGCGAAATTTGCGACGACGACAGATGACGCAGCTCCATATCTTGAGATCTGCCTCTGAGGCTGAAGGTTGTTTGTCTGAGGATGACATTGATCGGTCATCGGCGCTTACAAGCTCCGACTGGCGTTCTGAAGCGAGGGTTGTGGTTCTGGGATAAAGAGGACGGAGATGGGATTGAAGGGGTAAAGTCTGCCCGGAAGTGAAATCCGTGATTATGAAGCAGTTTCTTGTGAGTAGAGAGAATGGAATGTGGTGTCAAGGGAGTGGAGAGAGTCGTCGGTCGTCGCTCTCGGACACGGCGTTCGGTCTTGATCCCTGCGACCGGTGGTCTCGGCTGCACTAACAGGAGTTACTGCCCTTAGAGTGGATTTTGCGGGGATTTGGTGCAATTTCTTGTATAGTGTGATAACTATCGCCGAACCTCTTGTCCGATGTTGAGTTTGCTATAAATGCTTCACCTCGACTGTCCATTGAACGCATGCAATTGGTGATTGTTTGCTTATTCTTTTCTCTTCACTAATAATCGTCAAATCTCAGCCAAATTTCAGCTACCAGCCATGACCAAGACAGTCGTCATTCTCGGAGCTGGCTGGGCTGGTCTCCCCTTGGCTCACAAACTCCTCAAGTACACGGTTCCCAAAGTCTCTGGCCTCAAGGTGATACTTGTATCTCCAAACAGTCACTTCTTTTGGAATATTGCGGCTACACGTGGGATCATACCAGACGCCATCCCGGATGACCAACTTTTCCTACCCATCAAGCCTGCTTTTGACCAGTACCCTTCTGAGAGCTTCGAGTTTGTTCTCAGCAAAGCAGACCGGATCGACGCTGTAGCGAACTCTGTACAGGTTTCTTCGGAAGAAGGCATTCGGCGCGATATTGTCTATGATCAACTTGTCATTGCAACTGGCTCTCGATTGGCCAGTAACTTGCCACTCAAGCCCATCGGTAGCCACAAAGATACCCTATCAGCATGGA
Source organism: Fusarium ambrosium (assembly GCA_003947045.1). Lineage (NCBI taxonomy): Eukaryota > Fungi > Ascomycota > Sordariomycetes > Hypocreales > Nectriaceae > Fusarium > Fusarium ambrosium. The sequence goes on from NIZV01000033.1 coordinate 108,979, forward strand.
AGGACTTGAAGAAGAGAGTTGGCGAGGCCAAATCTATCGTCATTGCCGGTGCTGGAGCTACAGGTATCGAGGTCGCAGGGGAGTTGGCAGCGAGATACGGACGGTCCAAGGATATCACTCTCGTGATAAGTGGTGACCAACCGTTGGGGGGGACCCTTCCTTCTGTTCGAGCGTCAGTGGATAAGGACCTCAAGAGCCTTGAAGTGAAGCTCATATACAAAGCTCGTGTGACCGAGGCAAGGGGCGGTCAAGATGGTAAACAGACGGAGCTCACGCTATCGAATGGGAGCACCCTCAAAGCGGACTTGTATCTCCCCCTGTATGGGATCAAACTCAACACTGGGTTTATTCCTGACGAGTTCTTGGACTCGGACGGGAATGTGAATCTGGATGACAAGATGCGAGTAGTTGGCACGAAAAACATCTGGGGGATTGGAGATATTGGCAACATCGATCCGAAGCAACTCACGATTACCGACAACCAAATCATTCACATGGCGGCAGCACTGGACGCGACTTTGACCGAACAAGGCTCGGTGAAGCCGTACGTGCCTGTGAATAAGACAATGATCTTCATCTCTCTTGGAAAGAAGCACGCCACGGGTCAGATTGGCAACTGGAAGCTTTTCTCTTTTATGGTCTCGTTTGCCAAAGGGAGGAAGCTTTTCGTTGATACAGCTGAGGGATACGTTGGGGGGAAGCACTTGAGGCATGCTTCCATGTAAAATAGCCTTTGTTTTCTTTGTGACTTATAGCACATTCTCTTCGTGGTTGATTCTTGGATTAATAATAGGTGGGATATTTGCGATGGATGTCTTTGTAATGTAGTTATAGACGCGACTTTGCTCCAACATCTGACGCTTCTCCATGTCCGTTTCTCGCTGCCTCATTCAACCTTTTCCACATATTCTTTCTCAACTCATGTCCTTCCAGGAACGCACGGAACCACTCCCTCTTGAATTTGGGCAACTTCCTCCCAACATCCTCAGCCCCTTCACCTGCCAATTCCCTGATCTTTTCGAAATAGTCTTCAAAGTCGGGAAAGATGAGAGCAAATTTGGCACCGTCACCTCGCTGCTTGATCCTCTCTTCTTCCCACCGCTGTCTTTCCTCGGCAGCTGGTAGAGTACCTCGGCCGGCTAGCAACCTGGCAGCGTAGACGGCTTGCCATTCAAATACCTTGAATGTCAATCCTGCTTGTACCGCTCCGACGAAGAGCAACGTTGGATCATCGTGCCATACGATGTGTTGATATAAGCCTGGAACTCGGTTATTTCGGACGGGGACGGCTGGTAGGAATGGGAGAGTCCAGCTGTAGCCTGTTCCAAAGATTATGTGATCAACATCTTGGATCGAGCTTCCATCTGCCAAGTGAACCACTCGACCTTGGACGCGAGTTATCGAGGGATGGTTTTGGATGTGAGGATGATTGAAAGCTTCACCTCCAAAATAGCCATTGAATGTATGGCCGACCGTTATGGCATGGACGGGGTGTTGAGCCACGTCGGCCAAGTCAAAAGCAATATCAGCAGCAGATACTGATGCTCCCACAACAACGACTCGCTTTGATGGGTTAGTTTAAGGACTTGGAACTGTTTGGAAGGGGTCACGTACCTTTCCCTTGTACAAGTCTCTGCCACGGAAGTGTTTGCTGTGAATCACACTCCCAGGGCGTGCCTTTTCGAGCTCGTCGAGACCCTCGATGGCTGGAATATATGGGACAGAGTAGTGTCCGCTGGCAACAACAACAGCATCGAACCACTCAACCCACCAATAGTCACGCTCGTTGCCTTCTCTCCGCAGTGTCACCTTCCACTCGGACCCAATTTTTTCTACACGTTCGACGGTGGTGTTGTATGAGACAAGGTCTTCATATCCCTTTCTTTCAACCAGACCTTTGATGTAACGCCTCACAACATCCCAGTGGCGGAACGGCGTCTCGGGACCGTAGATCCCAACGGAGCGCTCGCTTGTCTCAGTGGGGATGGGTTCTTGGTTGAATTGCATGGGGAGATGGTCAATGTTGGTTTCTAGGTAAGGATAGACTGAAGACTCTGTGAAACGAGGCTGGCTCGACTTGGGAGTGTAGGTTGGTAGATGCTCTGGGATTTGCAGAGGTGTGTCTGCTGTCCTCTCAGCTAGACTTTTGAAGTCTGACACTGTTGAGGGTCTGCCTGAGTCTCCAATCCTGGATATCGTGTGAGTATCATTGGAAGCAGGACGGAGGGGAGGTACTTACCAACATCCTCCTGGACCTTCACGCCTCTCAAAGACTCGAATATGATCAAAGGCTTTTTCTTGAGCCAATGCATCTATCGTGATGGCACCAGCAGGGCCAGCCCCGACAACAGCCACGCGCTTCACAGCCATTGTGACGTGATGCTAAATTGATGATGAACGAATCTGAACACACAGAAATCAAGACCGCAGTGCGTTGTCTACTTAAATGTAATTGGGCGGTCGAAAAAAGGTACATCCGAGGAAGATGAACTTCACCCCGGCCCAAGAATCCGGATACGCTAATGTGTGTGGGCGTGGTTCGAGTTTGTTTCACGTTCGAGCGTTGTGAATGGGTTATCTGCGAGCACGTCATTGTTAGCGCCATAGGTCTTTGGAATCAATTGTAGAGAGGTCCACATGCTATTACTCTTTCTGGAAGTTTGTTATTAGTTCCCCGTGTGCTATGATCTGAGGAGGACATGGGCCGAGGTCTTGGAGAGTCTTGGGCAAGATTCAACCAAGCTTTCTGGTCCTTTCATGACCCCGACGATCTTGGGATTGGCCAATGGGCGACGTTGAGGGGCTCGGACATTGTAACCCTCCCCAGTTCTAGACGGGTTGATGGCATCTCAAGTGCGGATTGTGTGATCCTTGGCGTGGTGGAGCGAGAAATGTCCCGACATGTTGGTACTAGAGAGGACGGCCTCTGCGACTCAAAAACGACGACACGTCTATCTCTGGGGTTTGATATTCCTTCTTGTGCATATGATATATCTGATTGCGGGTAATATCATACTTTAGAGAACCGACAAGATGACGGCGTCTGTCCTTGCCCCTTCGGCCGCGAATAATCACGACGTCGACGAAACGAGACACGAAAAGACATTTCAAGGTGGAACAGGTGATGATACAACAATTGAGCCATCTCGTTCCGTCTCACAGACTGAGATAGAATGGGATCCTCTTGTCGAGGCCAAGGCGAGGAGAAAGTGGGTGTTTCCAGCAGACAAATCGAGTAATGCTAACTTGGACACAGAGTGGACTCTTCAGTCCTACTTCTTCTCGTTCTAGGTCTACTCGTCTTTCAACTGGACCGTATGAACCTTGCGAGCGCCCTCACCGGAGGCTTTGCCGCAGATATCAAGGTCAAACAAGACACCATCAACCTAGGAAACCAACTCATGTTTATGGGAATCGTCATCTTGGAGATTCCCTGCAACATGGCACTTCAGCGAGTAAGAACTCACTATGATCACCTCGTAAGCATTCTATTCTGACATCAACTCAAAAAGCTCGGCCCTCGCAAGTGGATTTCAGCTCAAGTCTTCATCTTTGGTCTGGTGGCTACCATGCAGGTCTTTGTCAAGAACAGAGCTGGATTCTTGGTTGCACGTCTGATGTTGGGCCTGGCTGAGGCTGGGTACATTCCTGGTGCTGTTTATACCTTGTCGACTTGGTATACTAAGCGTGAGCTTGCCAAGAGAGTGTCGGTGCTCTTCTTTGGAATGTTTGGTGGTAATGCTATCAGTCCCATTTTGGCTTCTGCTATTTTGAAACTGGATAATGCTCGTGGCATCCGGGGATGGCAGTGGCTCTTTTTACGTGGGTTGGCTTTCTTCTTTCACTTCACTGCCATGCTAACTGGACAATAGTCGAAGGTCTCTTTACAGTGGTTGTCTCTTTCATTTTGCTCGGCTTTCTACCTGGTAGCCCTGATGTCCCTCGACCCTTGGTTGGACCTGGCCTCGTGAGGTTCTCTCAAGCCGAACAAGAGACACTTCAGCGGAGACTCGAGAAGGATGACAGTGTAGGTAAACGCCCCGGGGTTCAAGGATTGGCTATCGATTGGAAGTTGGTTTGGAAGACGGTGACGCATTATCGTCGTTGGCCGCACTATGTGTCAACCTTTGCCGTCTTTTCAACATGGTCGCCCTTGACTACTTACACACCGTCCATCATCATGTAAGTTCTTCACTTCAGCAACTACAATACTTCCTTAAGTTGCATATTGTGAGTGAAATAAGAGCTAACATGCTATTAGGGCCCTTGGGTTTGACCGTATCGCTGCAAATGCTCTCGCTGCTGTCGGCGCCTCGCTAGCCCTCCCAGTTGTCTTCGGCTTTGCCTACCTAAGCGATCGAACAAACCGTCGAGGTGGAGCCGTGGTTGCAGCTCACATCTGCTACCTCATCACCTTGATCGTGGCCCGACAGGCTCATCCTCATGTCGGCAAGTGGTCAAGATGGGGCCTATGGACGGCTGTCAACAGCTTTGCCGTTGGATATCACCCCGTGCACAACTCTTGGGTCCAGCTGAACTGTCGTGAGGCAGGCGAGAGAAGTATTGCTATTGCGTAGGTGTCCCTAATTGCCGGACAAATACGGAGTTGAAAGCTGATGAAATGTCCAGGATGTGGGTAATGTCAGCAATTAGCGGGCTGATGGTTGGCACCCAGTATTTCCAAGCGAGCGACACTCCATTGTAAGGACCTCTTCTTTCTTGTAGGGGTAAGCTGACAAGATGATTTAGCTACCAAACCGGTCTTCGAACCATGATAATCATGGTGTCCCTGGGTATAGTGTTTGCGTCGATCCAGATGGTGGTGTATGTGGTTCACAACAAGCGAGTTGCACAGGGAAAACACCAGGGGGGCAAAGAGCCACCGATGATATACACACCTTAATCTGACAGGAATGGTCAAGTGGAGGGTCTCTTGACAACTGACCGGGTCTGTATGGATAGATAGATATACGAGGTAGCTGGAAGGGAAGCGGTTGGTTAAGAACAAGACAAGATGCTACACGTGACACGTTAAACGGAAGGATTCATTGTTAATCAAGCCGTGTGGCTTGCGCCTCTTTTATCGCGGAGCAATTCTACCCCCGAGATTTCTGGGGCTCAAGTGGAGGCCATTCCCAAGGTCGTCTAGGCGTTGCGGGTAGAACCGGATGCCAATGCAGGTGAGCCATGACATATCAAAAGATCATCATTCAATGAGTCAAAGGATTCTAAATAAATAGAGAAATTCCTTGTTTCTCTTTCTGTAGTTGTAGATATCATATTCTGTCCAATTCTCAACATGGCACTGCGAACCGTTTCGGGAAAGATATTGGCAACATCCTTGGTTGCTGCGGTGACGGTGGGCGGAACATACAGCTTCATGGTTCAAAGAAGAGTGAGATTGGTCGATCGAGGGCAAATCACGCGTTTCGCGACGATACCCGAGTCTTTTGAGAAGTCGAGATCCGTCAGCAAAATTGTCAATGCTGGAAATCATGCACATGTGGCCGACTCGCGCTTCATCGTCCTCGACATTCCCTCACAACATCATGGTGTTTCTGACGAGGCTTTGTTGGCAAAGTTTGTTAAGGGATATTTTGGAGGAGCTGTTATAGGGCCTGAGAGGAGGACGCTTCAAACGTTTGGTCTTAATCTCGTCTCTTTCACGAGTGAGTGGTATTCCTTGGTGAGTTGAGCAGAGCTGACTCTTAGTAGAAGCTGCACCTGTGGCGAGAACCGATATTTGGTCAATAAAGGACCTCTCTGATACAAAACTCCCGTCAATCAACACCGTGTTATTCGGCGTTTTTCAGATGCTGGATTTGCAACTCACGACACAACAACTCAAGGATGGATCAGACCGCACCGAGAGCTACGTCGACTTTGGTTTTGGTAGCGACAAGTTCTGGTTCGGTGGCGTTCATAGGTTCGCAGTTGTGAGATCAAGGGATGACGAGGGGAAGGAAACGGTGCAGGTTCACTGTCAGTCCATGTCATGCAATCCATCTGTGAATAAGCCTCTGAGGCCGGGGTGGATGTTTGGGTTTCACAAGGCGTATGCGGATTTGCTGTTTAGGGATGGTGTTTCTGAGATTAAGAGATGGATGGGATCAGTGTGAGTGCTGTTATTGTATAAAAGGGGGCTCTTGTCGTGGTGTACGATTAAGTGTAAGAGAAATCATGAGCGTTATGAAGTTGGCGAAACTACATTCGGAGAATGACAGATCTCTTCTTTACATAACTTATCATATATGGATAAATTCACGCAAGTATCTCGACACTGGTGAGTCATGAGCAAAGCCAAAGTCAGAGTTTGACCGAAAGAACATCTGTTCATATCCCGCAGACGTCTAGCCCCAACAAAGCTTGCTTTGTTCAGGAATAAGTACGGCGGCTCTTCCCCTCTATTGTTTGTGGAGTCTCCGACCTCTATCCCTTCCTTTACTCTCCTTCCCTCCCCCCATGCCACCTCCCCCAGGAACATGGTTGAGAGAAATCAGAATTATGCCGGGCTTACCTGACCTACTGCGCCTCTGGGGGGTCGGCGCAAGGGGGTGGGAGAACGCAGCACTTGCACCGACACCTTGAACGCCAGAACCTCGCAAGCCAGCACCTCGCAAGCCGGCGGACATCATAAGAGAGATCTTCACTATATTCCTGAAAATGAAAAGAATAGAAGAGAATAAGACTAACAGGGTGGGGGAGAGTGTTTCTCCTGACTCGAGACACATGAACGAGAATCGAGAAGTAAAACGGCAAGTACAATAACGACTTTGGAAAGAGAATAAACTTTCGAGAAGAAGGACCTATAGATGACGCCAGAGCGAAAGATTTGTATGAGGACAGAGCCCCTGAGAGCGAAGCATCTGCACCGACACCTTGAGCGTGGACTCTCGCAAGCCCGCTGATATCCGAAGGAGATCTCCACTACATCCATGAAGAAACGAGGAGGCAATGACGAATAGGGCACCTAGATGAGAGCGCCCCTCTGCGGAAATCCAGCCGAACACCGGGCCCCTGACTCCCAGACGTGCGCACGAGATTTGCATGAGGAAAACAAGGAAGAATAGGGTGATAGTATATCCTGGGAAGGTAAGCAAGTCCTTTGCTAAGCAAGGCCCACGTGTCAACCTCCTTGATCTCTAACAATCTGCAGGAGATTGTAGGCCCGCGAGAGAAGTTCGTTGGGGTCTTCTGTTCCAGAAACGGACACGAAAAGACGGGTACAGAGCCCGAGCCGAGAATGAAGACGTCATGGCAATCGAGGCGGGGGGATTTGAAGAAGGCGCAGCGAAGGGGAGTCCGTCTGAGACTTGAGTCGAGGATTGATGGACGTGATATCGCATCAAGATGGGAGGACTCGAGGGAGAAGTGATGATCTAGGGGATTAGGTACGAGGCGAGCCTAGAGTCGGCACAACCTTGATACTGACCCAAGCCCAGAGATCCACAAGCTCGAATATAATAAGGATATCGAACCTTCATGAATCGATGGTCCTTTTAGGGGCAAGGCAAGCCCATTCTCGGCTAGCAACAACAAGAATAGACTCGTGCCCTTCGGACCTGCCATCCCGCCGAATCTTCCAGTCGACAATACGGTGTAGACCTTCGCGATCCGACTATCCGAGCGGAACTAGTTTGGACTCGAGTTAAGTGGTAGTTAAAGGCTGGCTTCCTAAAAAAACTGCCCCTTAACCTTTGCGGTGAGTTCTGTCATGGTCTCAATCGAGCCAGAAGTTGACTATAGTCGTTGAGTCTAATTCTATCAATAGAACCATGCAAAAGCCCAGTTTATCTAAGTCTAGTTGGATGATGGTTCAAGTAGCCCCAGGAATCCGATAGTGAATAATAGTGCTTAGTCTGTTCTAAAAGGGGGCATTTGGGGATCACTAAATTGGCAACTACCTGAACTCAACATACTTGGGAATCGAAGAAACGTGTCAAGTTTTAACGGAACGACTGAATTAGTTGGTATCTAAAGTATCTGCCTAAAGTTGAAATCGCAACATGAACCCTGATATCACAAAATACGGCCCCTTCACGCAGCAGCTGAAACTAGCACTGGTCCTTGAGGAAGCTGGCTTCCTGCAATGTTGCATTGCCGGAATAGACGAACCTCATCCTCTGCAAACGCTCCGACCACCGAGTGGATCAGTCCTCGGTTGTGGAAGAGCACAAGGTCCCCCTGCTCCCAGTCGTGAGGATACACCAGCTTAGGAGCGATACCCGGTCTCTGAAGCTGGTGCACGCGCTCGCGAACCTCAGCGAGATCATCGATGACTGTTCCATCGGCAAGGTGAAGCTTGCGAACCGCTGAGGGGTGGATCTGAAGTGCTAGCTGCCCTGTCACAGGGTTACGCCAGCACATGGGGAGGATCTGGATCTTTTCCTCCTCAATAGGGGGTAGATCTTCAACAGGGACTTCCTTTCCTTCCGAAACCAAGCCTAGACCGTCGGAGCGAGACTTGGCGCTGCTCATCCACACATATGGATGGGGAGCGTACTCGACCTTGGTGGTACGGACAAACTCTTGATCTTCGGATGAGAGTCTGTCGTACATGGCGTAACCTGAAACAAAGGCAGTGGTACCAAGGGGAACACTTAGTTCGTCATTGGAGCCATCATCGTACACCAGCGTCTGCTTGCGCCCACCAGGAACACGGACAGCCAGGAGAGATGTCACCACAGGAGGGGCGAGTCCATACAAGGCGGCGTCAATGTGCCACCTGTAGAAGCGGGTAAAGTCAAGGTCCTTCTCTGGTGGGATGACAGTCGCGTGAAAGGTCTTGTGATGGGGATGTCGCAGCTGAATGTTCTTCAGACCCTCATAGTCCTCAACAAAGCCATTGCCAATGACCTGGACCTGAGGCTGATGCGGGACCGTCTTGAGGTCAGGGTGAAGGATGGATCGCTTGGCATCCAACGTCTTTCCATGACCATAAGAACCCGTAGCTTCCGGGTCGAATCTCTGAGTGATCTCATACTGAGCCTTGGGAGAGAGATGACTCTGGTTCTTGAAGACGAGGACTTGATGGGTGAACAGGGCTTTACGGATGACGTCAAAGTCGGCATCTGCACCAATGTTAGTGCCTGTCTTGATCGTTATGAGAAGTTGATGCCTTACCAAAGGAGGTTACCGATTTCACGGGTATTCTCCCACTATTTTGTGTGGTTTCAATCGATGACGAAGTTGGAGTCTTTTTTTTTTTCATGTCTTACCAGTGATGTTTTCTACGTCAATATTTGAGACAGTCGCACCAAAGTCAATTGCTGACCCGATGGGAGCTGCGATGGGAGTGACGACAACTTGTGAGGCCATTGTGAATGTTGATTGAAGGGCTTTGAAGTAATTTTTGCAGATTTGAGTACTGTTCTTGGAGTAAGTTGAGATTGTTGGGGGATGTCAGCGCTTTTTATGTCAGAGGCGGAGTCATCAGCCACACGGAGCTGAGCCCGTTATCTCAGATTATCTCGAGCGGGCCGCGGCGATCGCCTATCTCGGCCGAGCTCAGCCAATGACGCTCTTGAGTTTGTGTGTGGGCGGGAGCTGAGGAATGTGAAGATTATCAATGTTCTACGGGCGATTCCTTTGCCGGCGTGCGCCGTTACTGAATGGAGCTCGATGTCGTACATATTTGGCTTGGAGGTGCGGATACGTCATCTGACTGACGGGCGACGGTGAGGCGTGATTTGGGCTGCACGCTTCTTTTGACCTCTGTGGAACTCTGTTTAGGAAAATTCATGGGCAAAAGCATTCAAGAATCGTCATGTTGTTTGTTTGTGCTACTACTTAACCGCCGACCTCCTCTTTGTTGTACTAGCCTCGATTCAACCCTCTAACAGCTCTTGGGCAAAGCCTTCTCAGTAGTCGCCTTCTTAGCCAGAACAACCTCCGCCTTGCGACGACGAACAAGACCAGCCAGCTTCTTCTTTCCAGCGTAAACCCACTTTGGAAGCTCCTGAGAAATCACCGTGTTAGGAGCCTCACCCTTGTTGAGACGCTTGATGAGGGTGGACTTTTGAGCGGCAGGGCATCCGTTGTTGAAGGACCAGCTGACTAGGGCGCCGTACTGGTTCTTGTTGAGCTTGACGTTGCCCTTGACCATGTTTGTGATGCACTTTTCGAATCTCTGGATAGATTTCTTTGGTTAGTTTTCTTGAATTTGTTTTGTGGAGGATGTTACTTACCGCCATGTCATCTGCGAGGAGTTTCTTGCCGTTGGCTTGAGAGAGTGGGATGCGATATTTAACGTCGGTGCACTTGGAGTTTGAGCAGAGGTGACCGTAGCCCACGGTAGGGTTGCCAGTTGCATCCTTGTCTACTACTTGTTAGCACCATCTACCTGGGTAGTCACAGTGATAGATATACAGATGTTGGCTCTGAAACCCTCAAAGCTAGCAATCAAGTTCACAGTAGCCTGATTAGACTTGGGTGGGCCACAGCTACCGGTGCCAGGACACTTCTTTGTGACAAAGCCACTGGAGCCAGTCTTGACATAGTAGTCCGAGACATAGCATCCTTCGGAAACCTTGTCCCAGATGTTGTTACCCTTGATGTTGGTTCCTGTTGTCTGGCACGTGATCTTGACGTTGGTACCCTTCTTGAACGTCTTCTTGATGGAGTAGCTGGTTCCAGGACCGCTGCGGCATCTGACGTCGTCGCCTGTGATGGGGAAGGCACTTGCAAGAGATGCCGCGAGGGCAGAGATGGTGAAAAGAGATAGCTTCATTGTGAATGATGTGAATAGTTGAGATGAAGTTGAATGTTGCTGTATATCTTGGTGAATATCTTGTTCGATTGAAGGCAAGGACCAGCCCATTTTATATTCCACTTACTCGACTCCAGAACAGGGTTGATTCAGACGATGAAACAAAAATTCCTCCAATCTCCTTCTCGCATTGATCACTCTGTAGCCGCCCAACCTCACCGATCCGAAAAATGCCTCTTTTTCCTACATTAGAGTAACGCGAGAGTAACACAGCCAAGGCCTTTCCTTCTAATTTACAAATAAGACGGGATAACCCTTGCGCCGATCCATAGGGCGAAAAAACCGGGAGTTGATTCTGGGGAAACAGAGTCGAGGCCCATATGTTTCAAGGATTGAAGATCAGGTTGAACACAAGCGTCGGAGATGTGCCTCGATTCTGACAGCTGAAATGCAAGGCTCCTTTGTTTGAAACGAATATAGCGGCCCTGTGCGGCGTGGTCGAATCACAAGGTGGCCTAGACCGTTCCATAAACATTAAGACTGGATGATTTTGACAAGGATCTGGCATCTTGTTATTCGTTTAGAGTTTTTAAATATCGGACTTCTACAAGTTGTTGGCGAATGGGAGATGGATTACTTGGCTATTTGCGTTGATTGGGGGTAGCTCGGAAGCAAGCAATGCGGGAAAATTGCCTAATGCTGCTGTGGACTATGAGTAAGATGGAATTTAGCCATGAATTTATTACCCCGTGTGATACAGCGGTCAAGGAACTGAACTTCGTCGAGGTGGTCCCTGTGATCACCGACGCCTTTTTCAAACCACACTGTCATACATTTTGCCGTGGCTAAACTCCTACGGCCTGATATAAAATTAGATCCGATCTATTTTTAGGATTCTTTATGATTATGCCTATTCACACTCTGGGTCCGGCCTTAAATTTATAGTAGCATCCCTGGCACCACATCTCAATATTGCTCTGGGCACTCTGAAGTTGCCCCCCCTCTCCCCAATGCGATTCCTTGGCGTCTTTTTACCTGAGGCTCTTTTACGTATATGTTGGTAGTCCTTGTATAACCTTCACTTGGCCAATAACTTTGTTATTGATGCACATTGATTATTTTCACCGCTTGCACCATGACCTTCCCTAACATTCACAGTAACCCTAATAAAGCTGTTAAGTGGTAACTGAGGTGAAATCGAAAGTTTGTGAAAATAAGTCTATTGAGAGCTCTGTATTTCAGCTTATAAATGCCCCCCCCCCTTTGATCCATCAAAACGACTCTTCCTTTTCTTCATTAATCCTCACATCTCCCGAGTCTTATTACATGTGACTTTCCAACCAGTCAAACAACAGATTTACAATCTCTTTGGGGTCCTCTTCGTTTAAAAGTTCGTGATATCCCCCTTCTACAGGGTGCAAAGTCTTGTCTGTCGATGCTATATCCCGTACCAGGCGTTCACTTAGCCGGAACTGGGCGTGTGAATCACTGGTACCGTGAATGACGAGCGTTGACTGAGTCCATTGGCCACATCTTGCCCATAATCTCCTTGCCACCTGTAGAGCGCTAGATGCGACCAGAAATGAGATTTGACCTTTGTACTTAGATTCATCTTCGGCAGTCAGCCTTGCTTGTTCAGGGTCGCCACATAAGTCTTCCGCAGAAGCCTTTGGTGTGGGAATTTGTGTAGTGGGCATAAAATAGGCCAGTAGGTGAACCAGATATTCTGCAGGCAACGGCAATCCCTCTGTCAGAGCCGGGCTCGAGAGGATAACTCCGTTTGTGTGGTATGAAGAGTTTTCTGCCACACTCGCGGCGGTAATGAGACCCCCAAGAGAGCGTCCAAAGAGGAAAACAGGTAACCCTCGCGCATCAGCCCGTCTTCGCATCTCGAGGTGATCCTTTACCGCCATTTCCACGTCGACGATGCCACGATCCCCTGGAGATGTGCCATGACCCCAGAGATCCAGTGCCCAGACCTCGAATCTTGCCGCGTTGAGTTTTGGGATGAACTGTGAATGGGAGATGACATAACGCTCAGCATATTCTCCGAATCCGTGTTGTAGAATCAGTATTGCTCGAGGGGAGGAGGAGTCGCATTGCCACTTGTGTGCCGAAGCCCCCGATGATAGGACAAACTGGTGATGATGATGCTGAGTTGAGAACGACTCAGATGCTTCGGAGTCCATTTATGAAGATGTTGGTAGAGATAAGGTGGTTATACCTAGGCTAGGTTTGATGTGCAAGATGTGAAAGGGACGTAGGTAGGTAGGTAAGCAAAGGATGCAAACCTACCTGCCAGCGTGCACTGTGCGCAGTTTGGTTGGTCTTGGCACATAAGTAGATAAGCGCCGACCACTTCAATAGACCCGTTGGAAGGATCTCCAGGCAGCACAAACCAGGCTGAGCGATGAAGCCCTTTTAACTGGTCGAATTCAACAAAACAGTGACTCGGCGGCGGCAACAAGATCGCTCCAACAGAATGATTGGTTATGAAAGAGGTGAAGGAATTCCTTCTGGATGAAGGTTGTCTGCAGATCCTCCCTGCTGCGCCAAAGTCCTGGGGGCTGAGCAGGACTGCAGTGCAACCTTTTGGTTCTAAGAAAAGAACGTGGGATGAAGGTAGGATTCGGTGCATATTCACAGCCTGATTTTATGCTTAGCCATAAAGCCGGGTCATCTCGATCAAAACTCCTGGTCCATGCTCGTTTTGAAGTCTTATCCTGGAAAGTTTACATTCACAAAGCCGCCTACATGTCGCGGTCACGATATCTACAGCACGGTCAGCACAATGGAGGCTCCTCCGCAGATCCTGAAGCTGCCCTTGATCTTTCCACAATCAGTCTAGTTTCGCGGCCGTCTACTGCCAATAGCCAAGACTTTCCTCTGCGACCCGTGTCTCGCGCAAGCACGGTACGCTCACGTGTCGACCATATCTCGAGAGTTTCGCAAGATGCACAACCTCCCGAGTATCATCCTTTGGAACCTCCAAGCGAGCATGAAGGCCAAGTCATCAAGACGTTTGACTGGTGGTGGTGGTGGGATATTGGAGCCGCCTTCGTGAGCGTCACATGTCTCGGTCTCATCGTCGGAGTCCTGATTGAAGCAAATGGAAAACCACGAGATAATTGGCCTCTAGCAATTCAACCCAACTCCATCATCGCCGTGCTGACGACCGTGGGTAAATCGGCCCTACTGGTGCCCATCGCAAGCTGTCTGAGCCAGTTGAAATGGAGACTCATCTATACACGGGCCCAACCACTATCCTATCTACAGGCTTTTGATGATGCGAGCCGAGGACCTTGGGGTTCTTTTATGATGTTCTGGACGCTTCCGTTGCAGTCAAAGTTAGGCTGTGCTCTTGCGCTCATTACTATCCTATCGTTGGGGATAGATCCAAGTGCGCAGCAGATTCTAGACTTTCCCATCCAGGAGAGACAGCTAGACAATGTCACAGCGGAGATGGGTGCAGCCCAGAATTACTCTTCAAAGAGCTTCCTACAGAGAGAGGGTGCGAGCTGTAAGTTGCCCCCCTGAAACTTGATAGGATGCCATGCTGAGGATAAAAATACAGGGCAGATCTGGAACCTCAACGGAGACCTCCCGGCAATACAGATATCTATACTTACATCCCTTGCCGGGGAACCTTTCCAACCAAACTTCAAATGCCCACAACCAGCAGCCCGCTGCGCCTGGCCCGAGTTCTCAACCCTCGGCATTTGCAGTGTCCTCCACAACGTCACCAATAAAGCCACGCGGGAATGTGAGCAAGGAAAAGGCAACCCTTACTTCCAACAGTGCAATTACACCATTCCCCTGCTCAGGAAGAGTGAGAGCGACGATGAGGACGAAGAGGAAGAGAAACCATCAATGCGCTACTTTAACAATGCCGCGTTCAAGAACTCTGAAGATACTCAGATCTTGCATACCGAGTTCAAGTCAAGTTCACTGGATGGCTGGCTTGGACAGCTTCTCGTCATACGGCACGAGAATGGACGATGGGTTGATGCCGGAAAGGGGCGGTCAAGACCACCAGACGCAGAAGTCTTTGTTGCGGATTTCCGATGGTGCAAGCGAGTTTTCAAGGGTGTCAGGTCGTCAAACGAAGTCATCCATCCGCCGCCTGTCAAATCAACAGACACGATGCTCGAGTACATCGAGCGACCCGACATGACCAACGGGGTCGACTATGTCATCTTTGGAACACCTGACGGCGACGAAACCTTCTGGGTAGCTTATACCCTCGAGCGAAGACTTCCTTATTATTTGGAGCACCTTCTGACTGTTAAAATGACGGAGCAAGCAGATGGAAGTCCCCGATCACAGGTCGATCTCACGACTCCGCTTAATGCAGGGTTTATCTTTACACTGGCCGACATGGAGGAGTTGACTAGTAACATCGCGGAAACTCTCACCAATCAGCTCCGAAGTAGCAATCCGGGCGATAACAAGGACGCCGAGATGGTGGAAGGAACTGCATTCATTAGCGAGTCTGTCATAGTGGTGCGCTGGCAGTGGCTGATCCTTCCAGCGGCAACAACATTCCTGATGATTTTCTTGTTAGTTTGGAATATTCTTCTTGTGAAAGGGACGCCGCTGTTGAAGGCGTCTGTTTTGCCGTATTTGTTCTATCCTCTGCAGGGATGGAAAGAGGAGGAACTCAGGGTTGCTGGTGTTCAGACTGTGGAGAAGCTTGATGTTCTTGCGGCTAGGATGCAGGGGAAGATGGAGGAAAATGAGGGAGGGTACGGGATATACAAGATGAAATAGCTACGTGATTCTTATCAATGGCGGTGTTGGAGACGAAATAGATAGACTGTTGTAGGAAAGGTACACATGAATAATGAAATAGTGCATGATTCGATTTGGGGGTACCAAGACCGATGCTAGCCATCCTCATCAACTCAACTGTAGCATTGTGTCAGTTTGACTCTATGATGTCAATAAGATCCTTCACAGTCGACCAACAACATGAAGATCTTTCAGCTGGCGGGGGGAATCAAGTTTTCCTATCCATTGGCATGCGGCAAAGCAAGCAATGGCCAATAAAAATCCCAGTTATTTGCGTCAACTGTCGATCATACCAAGAGCTCTGATCACAAGCCTCAAGTGTGGATTGGCTAGACTATTCATTGGCATTCGCTCATAGAATCCTTCAGATATCTTATTCAAAATATTAAGAAGGCATTGCTAGAGATGTATTGTCCGCCTATGGTAATGAGTGTCGAGCCGAGAATGCAGAGCTCGTATAAGATATTGCCACTTTATGTATATATGGTTGACATGTTCTGCTAGAGCTCCCCATTCCCCCAATCTTATCAATTGAACAGCAAAGTATTAAAATTTATGCAATGAAGTCAATTGTTCTGCTCTCTCTTTTCCCTACATGGGCCTTGTGCCTCTCCAAGCGCTCCTGCACGTCCTTCGAACCCCAGGGCGAGTACGGGAACAAAGGGTATACCATGCCCTCACTGAAGACATTTCGCACATCGGAATACATCAACTGCACTACTAAGATGGCTCGTGAAAAGGGAGAGGATGACGTCTGTGAGGTTGACAGATACACCATGGGCCTCACGCTCAACTCGACTGTCAACGTCTCCGTCTCGGATATCCAACCTGTTCTGGATGCAGTCAAGGAGGCCGCTTCATCGGATAGGAGAGCCACAATTGACCTCAATGAAACCGTTTTGGTCCCCTTCAAGGTCTCCGAACAAGGCATCCCAGCAGGCAAAGCAGGATACCTGGCATTTACACCCATCATGCGGTGCTGGGAGGGTTTGTTGGGGGACTGTTCTGGCGACGACGAGAAGTTGGACGGCACTGTCATCGAGGCTTGCGGGTACGAGTATGACGACAATCATGAAGCCACCGGTGAGCGGACTGTTGTCGGTAAAGAGAATGTCGTTCAAAGTGACTCGAAGGAGTTGAAGGGAAAGCCTCAGCCCACGTGGGAGGAAGCCAAGGAAAAGGCTGAGGAGGAAAAGGATTCCGACTCTGAGGAGAAGGATGAAGACGATGGTAGCGAGAACTCGGCTTCTACTCTAACGGGACAAATCCTAGGGTCTGGAATCTGGGGCTGTGTTGCCTGGACTGTGATGGGAACTTTGTGGGGGCTCATGTGAGGTTAGTGGTAGGAAACATATATCCTTTTCCAGCCCTGTACCTGGATGTAGGCAGGGGAATATACCTATATACCTATTTCAAGGGCAAAGTCTCACTCTCGCATGGCATGTTCCTGCCTCCTATTATCACCACGATATAGATGATGGCTCCTTAGGTAGTTCGTTACACTAAACTCACTCTACATCTGAGATAATCTTTGAAGTTAGCCTACCTACCAGCCATACATACATGGAATGTTTCCCAGCGAAACGAGATAGTCAATGACACAGCCACCCCCGCAGAAATCCGAGATCATGTTGAACAGGTGTTGTGTTCCAAAATGAGTCCCATGAAGTGGGATATTAAACATTAAGTTTTGTAATGGATACAAGCCGGAAGAAACGAAAAAAATAGTTCTTTTAAACGTCAACATTGAACCAGTATATCTAAACAGTAGCCCACTGGTGCGTCTCACATACCATCAAGTCAAAAATGCAAGACAGCTGTAGGTTGAAATTACAAACAAGGCACAACTTGGACTGCGCCACATTGCTACCCAACAAGGCTCTGGTCTTTTCAACCATCTGGAAACGCGCTTGGCTTTACAACATCAAGCGCAAAATACGACGGTTGATCTAGACAGTACCTACACACTTGACGTCCGTCCCTATTCACCATGTCATTGACCCCCTTGTCCCTTCAATGGAGCCTCGACAACAGCGCGCACTCTGTCGTCAGCGTGGCCAAAGGTGCCCTCCAGGCAGCAACCTCAGACAACGTCCAAGTCTTGGCCATCCTGTCGTGCGAGCGGTTCGGCAACACGGTCGCCATGAGCCCCGAGACGCGGAGGAGGATGGAGCGTAGCGTCGTGCCTACCCCCCCGCCGGCCGTGCTCGGGTTTCTCCAGGTGACCATCGGATATTCTGCCAATGATTGTGTGACCTACTTTGGTCGAAGCATGGCTGGGCTGCAGTTCCTGGGGCTTGCGTGCGCTCTGGTCTCGACCATGGATGCATTCCAGAGCGGCCTCGCAGTTCATGCCATGGTAGAGCAGTCGGCAGCCGACAAAACCCTTGTGCCCACAGAGAAGCAGATTATTGATCTGCTCAACAGCATCAAACCTCGGTGTTTCCGGTCTGGCTTCGCTAACGAGGTCGCTGGTTGGCAACTCTTGCTCAGGAACTCGCCACACCCCGGCCTCCCGCCCTACAGGTCCATATTCTGTCCACACATGGAGGCCGTGGTGGCTCTGGCTGATGCATTCCGCCAGCTTCGTCGGGTAGGGGGGGCAGATGTGGCTCAGGTCATCATTGAGGTTTCTTACTGCGCCCCTTGGGTGGCGGCATTCACCAAATGGTGTCTTGGTTTCCCCCCTTCCATCATTGACAAGGACGGTGTGCCTATTCTGGAGCAGCCAGGTTCTGAGGTTCTCATGATTATTCACCCAGAACTACCAACGAGTTTTAAGGTAACGGTGCATTCCTCCATCGGCGCACCGTCAGAGTTGGTCTCGGCCAAGTTTGACACCCAGCTCGCACTCGGCATGGTCGGAATCGAGACGTACGGACAGCTGCTCATGGGCTACTATGAATTCGATCGTGGCACCGCTGCTCAGGCGGTTCGACAAGCCCTTCCATATGCCCTTCGCCAGGTCCGCCAGAAGATGTTTTTCTGGGGTCGTGGTGCCGAGAACGCTTCGCCCTTGGAGTGGTGGAAGCTATCGGAGGTTGTGGACCGCCATCCCGTTTTTCCTGTCAACAGCGAGCTCAAGGGGTTGAAGGCTTCGCCGTTTCCCACAGAAAGAGTGATTGAGAAGCTCTATGCTGCCTTTCTTAGCTTACCTGAGCCACCTGAGTTTCGAAACCTTGACCCTGGACTGGTGATCAGCGATCTCCCTCTTGTCCGCCTGCACCTGCAGCATCTTGCGGGAGTTTGTGGCTGTTCCGAGTGTTCTGAGAGTTCTGCATCTCATCAGCTGGGCTTATACTGTAAAAAGGATCTGTTCTTGGAAGATCTCGCTGCAATAATTGCCGATATCCTTGCACTCTCTTTGTTCCAGAGCCCAGACTCGCTCCTAGTCCATTACCTGTCCACGTCCAGAAGGGGAGAAAATTCTGAGTTCATCAAAGATGTCCACTCGGCAATCACAAAGGGTGGTGATGTCACCTCGTGCCCTTTGGGCTGCGTCTTGGAGCGCGCGTTGGAGTTGGTCGGGCACGAGACCAAATACTCGAGTGGGTGGGTCATGTCGAGCTACAATGGCCAAGCCGTCTGGCCAACCATCTACGAGACGAGCAACTACGAGAAGGAATGGTTTTTGTCACTTTCATGGCTGCCCGGTCACATATGGCACAAGAACACCAGCCACCAAGTAGCCACCTCGACGGACGCGGTATTCGCAACTACCGAATGGGAATTGAATATCTACCGGGAGGGCGTCTCGGAGGCATGTGATCTATGCCCGGATTTTCAAGTGCAATGGCAAGCTACATTGCGGGCCGAGGGGCTGCAGGTGTCGATAGGTCTCAAGGGTAAAGATGGCACAGTGAAAGTGTCTCAAAACCCAGCGTACATTCTGGAGAACCTGGCCAATGCATTGCTCGTAGGCAAGTGCCAGCACTCTCCCGATGCCAAGCTGGATGTTCCAGACCGCTTCAGCTTTCTAACTGGCCCCGTTCACCCGTTCGATTTGCTGCCGATTGATGATGGCATGATAGGAGTAGTTGCCGTCGACAGGAGAGATGAGCTTGGACTGATGACTCTCAGCTACGAGTTCCCGTCTGGACAATTTGTCATCTTGCGGAAGGGTGCTTGCCTTAGTTGCTGCTTGCAGGTCGCCCGTCATGTAGGTGCCAGGGTTATTGTGCTCTAGATGCTAAAGCTTAAGTTATAGTTTTTCATAATATTAGGTTTTGATATTATTGTATCTTAATAGTCGCTTTGATTATCATTATAGCTAACCAAGTGAGTTCTGGCGTTCATAATCCCAGAGTCCCGGCTTATGTGAGGTTAGTGGCAGGAAATATACCCTTCCGCGGCCTCATACCCATATATACCGGCATGTCCTTATTTAATGGGCGAGCCCTCATATGCTTGAATCAATCCCGGAGTCTATGATGCTGCATGTATCTGAATATCGGCATATAACTCAGGAAACTGTTCAAAGAAACCCTGCCCCATCGTCCAGGAGCCAAGATCACCCATGGACCGCTTGAAATGGGGGGATAGATGGAACTGGCCAGTTTCGGAATTCTGCATGTACGTATCCCGAAAGTCAAAAGGCCATAGAAATTTAAAGTTGGATAGTAACATGTACCAGAAGAGATTGGCGCAGTACTGATGTTGGAAGAAGACGAACCGTTCTCGTAATCCTGGCCTAGATACGATGAGCATGAAATGGTTAGTCCATCTTGGGATGTTTTGCTTACCAGGCGAAGAAGTCTATGGCGCGTGAATGTGGCAGAGTTTGAGATGGTCTTGAAGTAGGATTAGTTGAATGTCTTTTAGGGGTTGCGCGACCTACCTTGCCCGCAACCATCCTGGCAGGGAAGCTTGTCTCTTTGGACTGGGGCCCCCCGGTTGCTCAATAATCCAAGAAATCAGGGTTAGGATTGCCAGCCTTTCTATCGGTTGACATTTATGCCAGAACATATCGTCAACCTTTCGGAGCCTGTACCAAGATTCCATCATGGCACCTCTACTCTCAACGCTCTCCCACCCTTCCGTTATGGCGCGAATGACTATATCTTCGCAGTTTACATCTCCCATCTCCGGTTCTGGTCGAGTATCCCAACATGACCGCGTCAGAGCCTCATTGGCTGCTCGCCAAAGGTTGGTATTCCCAGAAGTCGAGCAGGAACATTCGGGAGGGGCCGGTGGAACGATTACATCTTCTTGAGGGGATATTTCCCAAGGAAGGGTGCCAAGTATTGTTGGCATAGTGGCCATCTCCTGGGAAGAATATGGATCGCTCAAAAAGTCGTCAGATAAGTCACCATTGCCGAGTCCCGTGCCAGAAGCAGATAGACCAAGTTCCGTGTCTAGTAGTAACTGTGGATCGAGCAAGTCCATAAAGGTATCCGTGGGTAGGATCGATGGTGCGTGAGTATCTGGGAACGATGCTATTCCTACAGTATTATGGCTCTGCGCAGGCAAGATTGGATTCTTCTCGACCGTTGAAGAGGAACCGCCTCGGTCCGCCCCTCCCGTAACATCTTGAATGTGGCTCCGTATGACGAAAGATAGAGACTCCATAGCGCTCAAGAGTTTGTCCCTCTCATCTGTCACGCGTGACAGATGATCCATCAGTGACAAAATGCGAGAGTCAGTGTCGCCCTGCTTTAAGTGCGCCACGACAGCCTCGAGATGCGTGATCCGATTCTTGGTTCGTTCCCGGGCCATGCGCTGCGCCTTGCGGTCGAGTTCTCGCTTCTTGATGCGGCGGTCCTTGATGGCGTCTTCAGACATGTCGCATGTCGAAGCTTTGTCTTTCTTGGTCGATCCCATCCTTGCGGCTAGTCTTTGACTTTAAGGATTGATGAATGAAGAAGAGGACTTGACATGAATGATGATCGACGCAGGGGAGTAGCGTCTAACTAAATATATGCGGCCGGTAGTCCCGGGAAGACGGGGATTTGTGATGCCGAAACGCGGGGAAGCCCAGGATGCGGTCCGGATCCCCGGGTTTGCCTTTACCCTTCCGAGTCTAACCTTCTTCCTCATACCCAGATCGACGAGTAGGGAGACACAACTACCTCGGCAGTAAGGAGCGGGGTTGTCATTGATGTTTTCTACATATGTAGAAGACATGGGTGATTACTTGGAGCACTGGTCGCTTTCTCAAGAGACGATATATCATAGACCTTCCATCATTTATGAACTTCGACTATACATCTTGTGTAAAAAGCCAGATACATGACAAAATAGGTTGACATTGATCAAACATTTAATCCCAGCCCAAGACAGACCCAGCCACTCTGAAGCATCCTCCGCGAGGCTATTCGTAAAACCGAGGATCAAGAGCGTCTTCATTAATGTAGGGCGAACGATCTGCGTCAGGGTCAGTGCTTAAATCGACAGCCGAGTAGCCGTATCCGAAGCATTGGAATCGGTTCTAACCAGCACATATCAGCTCAGCCCCCAAAAGTAAGATAACATATACCTACTGGACCATGATATTTGATCTCCATGTCTTCCCAGCGAGGCTGCTCCAAAGCGACCCGGTAATGAAGGGCGCTCCCAGGCCAAATGGCATCAACACGTCCAGTCTTTCTATTCTTGTCTATCTCTGGTCAGCCCGTGCTGTATGTAACGGCGTTTCCGCTTTGGTACTTACACCAGGCATTGCAGTCTTCCTCC
This sequence comes from Fusarium ambrosium, assembly GCA_003947045.1. Classification (NCBI taxonomy): domain Eukaryota; kingdom Fungi; phylum Ascomycota; class Sordariomycetes; order Hypocreales; family Nectriaceae; genus Fusarium; species Fusarium ambrosium. Next base: position 131,150 of record NIZV01000033.1, read on the forward strand.
CAGACGGTACCTTTGAACCAGCTCTGGGTATGCTCGTTGAACTCGTCGGTGGCATCTTGCTTGGGGACAAAGTATCTGATGTTATCGATCTGCATCTTTGTGATGACCTTGAGGGTGTAGGACACGAGAGCTTCAAGTTCACCCGTGATGCTTCCGCTTTCAACTGGAGAGTTTGGACCAAGGTACACTGTTTCTCATGGTCAGCGTGATATTTAGTTGCTCTAGGACGGTCACCTTACTCAAGTAGTTCGGAATACCTGGTGCCATTACCTAGACAGCAGGCTCTAGGTTAGTCAAGTCCTACGAATCTGTGAACAGACTTACGCCAAGGTAGCTTGCAGGAACCTCTTCCCACTCCTTGCGTAGGTCAATAGCACCCAATCCAATGAGCGGAAACGGAGGCCGATATGATACGTCTATATTGTCAAGATTAACAAATCAAGGTTCGCACATAGGGTATATCCCCTTACCAAAACCAGTTGCGCACACAATTGTGTCGCAAACAGTCTTGACACCGTCATCCCCAATGACTCCATCCTCAACGACCTTTGTTACACCGCAAAAGTGCATATCGACGTTGGGCTTTTGGATACTGCACGAGTTACTTCAATGACCAAAAGGGTTCAGTTAGGTGGTGGCTTTTACTCACGCCAGCATATAGGGATCTCCCGGGGCAATGCGCCGACATCCAACACTAAAGTTGGGAATGATGCTTTTAAAAATGTCATCGTCTTTGATCCACTCCCGTGTTCGCTTTGTGATTTGCTAAAAGTGTATTGTCAGAAATGTTGGTGAATGGACGGGTCCTGGATATACCTCTCGAGCTTGGTGGTGGAGGGGATTGTGCTTGACCATAAGGTGATGTAACTGATTGTGTCAGTTCAGATTTCTTCTCTTTCTGGTCAAACATCTTACCATCATCAGTGAGTTCTCATTGGCCTTGGAATGCTTCACCATCGCCTTGTGATCCTTCCGAAAGACATCTCTCTCCGCCTCCGTGTCTTGTTAAGGAGTTAGTAGCCGTCGCAAAGTAACAAGGTCGAGGCACTCACATTTGTAACCTTGTGGTCTAGTCTCACCCCTGATTTCATCCGGTTGGGCGAAGAACCAAGGAGGAGTGCGGACAAAGACGTCCAGCTTCTTAGCATACGGCTGCATGCCCGGAACGGCTTGGATGCTGCTGGCCCCAGAACCGATGACTAGGATATTCTCGTTTGCCCACTTGTCCTTAGTATAATCTTCCCATCTGAGATTTATTTAGCTCAGGTTCTTCTTTCAAGTAGGGAACAAATCTTACTGGGCTCTGTCGGCTGAGTGAATCACTCGTCCCTTGGATGTATCCAGGCCAGGGATCTTGGGTAGCTCCCATCGATCGAGGATTCCAACGGCACCAAGAAGCAGATCACAATCATCGTTGATGATCTTCTTGGTGCCATCGAATAGTGTCTGCTCAATCTTCAGCTGCCATGTACCCTTCTCTTCATCAAAGCGAGCCTCGATAACCCTTGAATTGAAGGTGATGTATTTTCTCAAATCAAGCTTGTCAACGACATTGTTTATGTATCGTCGCAGGTACTCAGAGGAGGAGTAAAAGTCTTCCCAATCTGAACGCGCCGTGTCAGTATCGTTTTGTAGGTCGCTTGAGTCATTGGGTTAAGCTTGGCTTACCAGGGGAAATGGCGAAATTGAACTGATATGTACACGTTGGGGAGTCACAGCCGGCCATAGGATATCGATTCTGATACTAAACACATGATCTTCGGTCAGCATTCACCTTTTTTAATGCAAAAGAGGTGAAATTCTCACCCAGGTTCCTCCAACCTCGGGGTTCTTCTCATAAATGACGTGCTCCACGTTAGGGGTAAACTTCTCGATATTGTAGGCCAGCATGATACCGCATATACCAGCACCGACAGTCACGACCTTGAGTCGCCTATTCTGCGGCTCGCCGATGGGTACGAAGGGTATGTGGTACCCGGACTTGGGATCATTGTGGAAGTCTACATTTAACCTCTCCGTGTACAGGTTTCCGGGACGTGTCGTGGCCTTTGGGTCTGAGAAGAACTTGAGACCTGGGATGAGATACGGTGACACATTGCTGTCTGATCCGTTGAGAGTAGACATGTTGGTTTGGTAGGATTTGTAAGTTATGTCTTGAGTAGAGGATGTTTGACTGGTTGCGAAGACCTATTCATCCAAGAGACGTCGATGTCGTCGACCGGGTTTTATCATCTAAACGCAAATTCCAGCAGGAGTCAACACCGAGTGGGATTCTTTCCGTTCGGTCCGTGTTTGTGCGGCGTTGGTGCCTCGGCCCCGGATCAGCGCAGCCATCTGCAAGTTGACGCGTGAATTTCTGACACGAGCATGTTCGAAGTGTGGGCGCAATCACGCCCGGCGCAAAACATGACTCAGATAAAACGTAGTCGAGATTCAGCGTGACTGAATCTTCTGCTACATCCTTCTTCGGAAGCGGACCGAGTAAGCTGTGGTGTTTATGATCCTAGAGTATAATCCGTCTATCCTCCAGCAGAAACCAGGTCCCTATAAATACCTAGGTAGTCACACGTCAGAGAACCAAGCGATAGCATCCTTATTCAGACGCGGCCACCAAGAAATAGTTCAGATAACAAGCACGCACAATGTCTCCCTCCATTCGCAAGCCCGGTCTCGCCGAAATCAGCCCGGAATGGACAGAGGTTCGTGTTGCCCCCCGTCAACTTCACCTGTGGTTGAAGGAAGGCTTACCAAACCCTCCAGTTCGCAAAGCATGTTCAAGTACCTCCGCTGCTAGGTGATCCAGTGAAGCTTCGCCAGATGAAGTTTCCGCAAGATGACAGCCCTCCTGTCGGATTCTCCATCAAACAGATCCCCGTGCCAGGCTATCAGGGATGGACCAACCAGGCTCGAATTTACACACCGGATGTTCGACACACGACCCGAGCCATCGTTATCTAGTACGAAATCAACATATCCCTTGATAGATTGCTCTTTGCTAAAAGGTGTCGCGTAGTGTACATGGTGGGGGATGGACCGTTGGCGATCTAGACACTGAAGACGCTGTATGCCGTACAATGTGCAAGTCCAGCGGAGTAATCGTCGTAAGTTTGGATTATCGAAAGTAGGCAATTTGACTCCCTCTTCTTTCATTGACAGAGAGATCTACTATGACTCTCTTTGCTAACTTCCATCTCCCCAGGGCACCTGAAAACCCCTTTCCGATTGGCCTCGAAGATGTCTGGGCTGGAGTGCTTTGGGTGAGTTTCTTGCTAGCACAGACAAGTTAAAGATGAAACTAAGTACTAAGAGACAAGGTGTTTGACAACATTGAATCCTTGGGAGGTGATCCGGCCAGAGTTATTCTCGGTGGCCTAAGCGCTGGAGGGAATATCGTAAACGTCCCATCATACACCTCTACGAGTAATGACTGCTAAGAGTTTCCCAGGCGGTTGTCCTAACTCAACGCGCCAGAGACATTAAACAAGTCTCGTTTTGCGGTCAGATCTTGAGGATCCCCTTGGTTGTGCATCCCAAAGCACAGCCTGCAGAGTTCGACTTTTCCAGCTATGAAGAAAATGCCAATGCTCCAATTCTTCCATCTGCATCCGTCACACAGTTCCTTGGGTACTATAACGCACCGCCCGAGGACACTCGAGTCTCTCCTCTTTTGGCAAAAGATCTGTCTAGGTTGCCTCGCACGTACATACAAATCGCTGGAGCTGACCCCTTACGAGATGATGGATTTGCCTACGCCGAGAAATTGCAGCAAGCTGTGTGCGCAAGCCTCTCGACATTTTTCTTTTCCGATGGCTTTGCTAACTTATTTCTCCTAGGGTTTCTGTCAAAGTCGATGTATATCCAGGCTTGCTACACGGCTTTATGATGTTGCCGTTGGCTACTTCACGCAGAAGCGATGAGGACCTGGTGAAGGCTATTGAATGGATGGTTGAAGAGTGATTGGTTGAATGATATTAAACAATACCTTGATATATTAATGCTGGGATAGGGACTGTACACTTTAATGTTCCTTTGTCGAGCTGCATAGATGACCAAAATGCTTCGGCACCTGTTGGAATGTCTCTTTTACTTCCGCCATTGGCAAAGCCGTTTATTGCGTCCCACATCCTTAAACTGTCTGCATTGAAGTCACGAATAGGTCTACATCTGAAACAAGAAAACTCGTAAGGATTAAACCAGAGCAAACTAGCAACTCTATTAATACAACTATTCCACCACTTTGCTTGGATCTACCCAACACCTTCCCTTAACCCCTCCTCTAACTAAAGCATCGATGCTGGCTGGTATTTCAGAGAACGGCACCTCCACCAACATGGGATCTACCCGTCCTTCTTCCAGGAGCTTCAAAACTTGAGCCAAATCGTCAACACTTGCTCCCAGGGAGCCGACGAGCGCCACCGTACGCAAGACCAACAGCTCGGTTGGCACCACTGCCGTTTTAGCAGCTAATCCAACCAAAACTACTTTTCCTCCTTCCTTGACCGCCTTCAGCGCATCTTCAGTCGTGTGTCCAGTTCCGGCAAAGTCAACAATGGCATCGAGGGCCACATCGCTGGCAAGTTCCAAGCTCTCGAAGCATCCGCTGGCACCAAGACGTGTCGCCTCGTCAAACTTATATTTATCGATGTCGAATCCATACATCACTCCTCCTTGAAGGGCTCCGAATGCGAGACCAGACATCCCCAAGCCGCCTAGGCCGACTACGCCAATAGTCATACCAGGCTTTGCTCCGGCCTCTACTACCACAGCGTGATACGAAGTAGCCAACGCGTCAGTAGCTACAGCAGCCTGAGCAAAGGAAACGCCTTCTGGAATGTGCATAAGACGCCGCGCGGGTGCCACGGCGTACTGGGCATAACCACCGTCGAAGCCCAGTCCAATGCCTAGTGACCAGTCGCGCTCTTTGACTGGGTGGCACACCTGGGACACTGCAACTCTATCTCCCAAGTTAAAGCCAGTGACTCCGGGTCCGATCTCGGTGATGATACCGGCGACCTCGTGACCGAGAGTGATTGGCTTCTTGGTGAGCCAGGCGTCGCTTGAGCCGGATACAATGTGGCAGTCCGAGTGACACATGCCCGCGGCTTTGACTTGGAGCTGGACCTGCCCTTTGCCTGCTTTAGGTTTGGGGATATCTCGAAGTTCCAGGCCCTTTTGGGAGTTTTCATACTGAAAGGCCTTCATCTTATGACGCTGGTCAACGAAAATGGGTCCGAAATTGAAGGGAAAGTGTATGGATGGTGGGTATCGAGTCAAGAAGTGATCCTGGGCAGAGGCTGGAAAGTTGAACACAACAACTTCGTCTTTGAATTAGTTATAATGTTTTAAAATACCCTGGGACCTTCGGCATCAATGAAATGTAGCTCAGTGAGCTTTTCTTGTTTGGTGGTTAACTGCTTTACTTGACTCAGAAAATTCTGACATACATGATGAGAGCAAGCAGCGTGCACCACTGCGATTTGAGCGATAGTTAGTCTAGTCCATCTCGCCAATTGACAAGAATGCGTCCAATGTATAATTAGAATGAGCCTTTAATCAAGGATAGATTGTTCTACACCATTGGCCAATTCATTGGCCTAAAGTGCCTAGGGTTTGATGGTCTTCTTTGAGGTGACTGACAACCAACGGGGGTGTTACATAAAAATCCCGAGATTCGGTCCCAAGAGCGCGGGACCAGTTATCATAGGCTAAATTGACTAGAGTGGACTCATATAAACTCAATTGACACTACCAAGACTCTCGTCGAATGCCCAGAGGCGATCTTTGACCCAAATTACAGGGTAACATGGCTGCAGCCGAGGTCGCAACCCTCATCCAAAGACTCACGGCCCGACGGTCTCGAAACACTTTCTCGGCAGTCTCCAGCATGAAAATGACGCCATGATGAGCAGATTCCAAACGGAGCAAGCCCCAGAGCTTATCAATCAGCTGCAAGACTCGACCTGCGGCACACGAGGGCACCAGGAACGCGCAATTGGCGCCGTTATGCTCCGGGTTGTCAGATTGCCTAGTGTGCTTGTCGCAAATAACGTCATGGCGAATTGGCCCGTTTCATTGGTCGAGGGGGTTGTGAGTGGTGGTGGTTGAGTGCCACTCCGTGATATCGACCGCCGAGCACGCAATCCGTAGATCCGACCAACCTCTCACCCCGGCGAAGGCGTAATACTTGGGGTGCGGGGCCGACAACGGATGCCGACCTAAAGGTATAAAGGGATCTTGCAGGTGCAACTGCCGGGAAACTTCAATTGACTTGCAGATAAACTCTCTTCATCTACCCATCATCCTTTGTCTTCAGTTGCAATGGCTCCCGGTGCTCTTATCGACGACGCCTCTCAGGCTCCCCTTCCCCAGGTTAAGAATGCCGATGCTCCACGATCAATCTTTCCCGATGGCATCCGGACTTCAGGCCAACATCCTCCTCTTTATGATGTCCTGAAGCCTTACTCAGAGTTCCCCAAGGAGATCTCTGGCCCCACGCTCTGGAAGAAGGAGGACTATGAGAACCATCCCGAGCGGTGGACGCACCCCTTCACCGATGAGGAGATCCAAGAGCTTAGCGATACCGCCGATAGGTTCATTGCTAGTGGTACTCCCCTCACCGGTATCTCCAAGGTATGACAGCTCTGCTGTTGTGTTCTTGTTAAAAGCCACTAACATCATCAGTCCAACTTTCCCCTCCCCAAGCTCGGCAGGGTTCTCGAGACCCTGCGGGAAGACCTCCTCAACGGAAAGGGCTTCATTCTCTTTAAGCGTTTCCCCGCTGCTGTATGGGGACCTCACAAGAACGCCGTCGCTTATATGGGTCTTGGAACCTACATTGGCTACTTTGTCTCTCAGAACGGTTTGGGTCATGTGCTCGGCCACGTCAAGGACGTCGGCGATGATGCTTCCCAGATCGACAAGGTGCGCATCTACCGCACAGCAGCTCGTCAGTTCTTCCATGCAGACGACTCTGATATTGTCGGTCTTCTCTGTGTGCACCGTGCCCAGGAGGGTGGTGAGAGCGACATTGTCAGCATCCACAACGTGTGGAACACTCTTCAGCGGGAGCACCCCGACGTAGCTGAGCTTCTCACCAAGCCTGTGTGGTACTTTGACCGCAAGGGTGAGACTTCTGAGGGTCAGGAGGAGTGGCTGCGTCAGCCTCTTTTCTACATTGAGAATGGTGGAAAGCGTCGTGTGTACTGCAAGTGGGATCCCTACTTTGTGCGATCTCTCTCGCGCTTCTCGGACAAGGGTCTCATCCCTGCTCTTAGCGAGGAGCAGAAGCGTGCCATTACAGTCCTTGAGGAGACTTGCCAGAGACTAGCTCTGCACATGGTTCTCGAGGTTGGCGACATTCAGTTTGTGAGCAACACTCACCTTCTACACGCCAGAACCGCATACAGGGGTAAGATGACCACTCCCAAGTTTTTACAGACAAATTCTAACATGCTCTAGACTTTACCCCTCCCGCTCCCCGAAGACATCTCCTCCGTCTCTGGCTGTCAACACCCGAGACCGAAGGTGGTTGGGTTCTGCCGTTCCACGACAGCAAGGAGAAGAAGCGAGGAGGTATCCAGGTGAACAACAATGCCCCTAGGTGCCCCCTGGACGCCGAGTAGAAACAATTTGTCCATTTTTAGCGGTTATGACTTGATATAATGAACTACCGAGGTAGAATAAAAGAATACCAATACCATTGAACTCGGAGACGAAATTCGAGAGTACTAAGATCTATTCCCGTTTCTAGAGCCGGTCTCCCACTGTTTTGCCCTCTTATGAAGCCCCAACTGTCCAACCCACGCCAAGGTCAAGAGTTTCTCAGTCGTTGTCGGGCGTAACTCAAAGAACTTGTCTCATTGATGCGGCTTTCGTCCGGTGTGGAAACTCCCCGAAATGTTCATCTTGCCGAATAGGGATCCCATCTTTTTCGCTTCGTCTCTAGAGGCGCTACCTCCGCCTCCATATCCAACCGGTAGGAGGGTCGCTTCGTTCCTCTCAAAGGCGTTCAGGCTATCGTAAGATTGAGCTTATAGCCTGTCGCATTTCTGTTGTTAATAGATGGAGTCTTGAATTGGGCAGCGTAGTAGCTCTGATCCCCTCGGCGATAGCTAGGAGTTGGTTGAAACTTATGCCTGCGCTCCATTAGCATTAGGATATGATTCTATGCTGTGTTGAGAATGTGTTCTTTATTATAGTTGAAGCCCTGCCCTCGGTGGGATAACTAAGCCAGAAGACCGTCTAATGTCCGCACAACAAATTTGGCAGCGTCCACGGAGTGTGTCAAACTCAGCACATCATCTCCCGTTCCGGGAACGGTAGCTCGCGTATTGGCAATTTCACTCAGAATGAACCTCCTAGTTGTCTCTGATGCGTCAGAGACCTCACTGCTAGTAGAAGGGAAGAGTTGGGTGCGCATTGATAGATCGAGACCTACGTACGGTTTCGGTTCCAGGCAGACCTTATACGCGGACAAGCTAGCAACACCCATAACAGAAAACAGTACCCTTCGGAGTTATCAACTTGAACGGATGGGTTGAATTTCGTAAACTTTCGGTAATGTCGCGCGAAGCAGACCCCTTTATGGCTGTAGACAAGATAGTCTCAGCATTGCCTTTCGAAACTAGACCTAGAGAGCTCCGTAGGAGCATTCATAATGAGCCGCCATGTCTGTGTAGGCAGCTACGGCGAGGGGGCTCGAAGGTAGAGACGGCTTGTATCTGGAAAGTCTAGCTCCATGTAAACCTGCCAAGCCTGGTCCTGTTACAGAGGAGCCAGGCTACGCTTCTTGGACTTTCCACGAGGAAAATGAAGAGAAGCTATGGGATGTTTCCTTGCAGCTAGTTGGCTTAGCTTAGTTAGATATGTATGGGGTTAGAAGTATCCAGGCAGACAAGCCTTACCACTATGGGTAATGAAACAAGATCTACTCCGTTCGTCTCAAACCATAGACAGATCGGGTCGTTACGGGCAAGCAGGCTGTCAAACAATGCCAATGTTGCTTCAATACTTCAGTTCCACTAACTGACTACCTACCCAACTGTCTAGAAGTACACTTTTTGACCAAGGATGAACTGTAGCCTCCCGGTGTTAATTCTAATCATCTATTGACGTGTCTAGATCTAGTAGCTCAAAAGACCAAGCATACCTACCTCTACAGAGAAATCTCTAGTACAAAAATCGCAAAGCTCGATAAGATTCTTCTGAGGGCCGCTCAAACACAAACCTTCGCAACTAACCTCTTCACTTGCTCTCTCCTTGAACAATCATGGCCACGTAAGCAGAAACCAATCCAAGGATAGCAAGCACAAACAACATGAACTGACTCCAGTCAAAATCCTCAAACCAAGTTTCAGCGGTAGGAGGAACCAAACTCAGAGGAAACGAAGGAGGAAAGACCTCTCTTCGTCTCTGGATCCTCGCCAGTCTGTGCTTAAGCGGATTCTCAATTTCCACAACGACGGCGTGTTGCTGGTCCTCACCGCTGTGCGACGGGTGGCGCACATAGAGAGTCTGCCGCTCACGGTCCAGTGTCCATTCGGCGTTGGTGGCGTGGATGCGTAGCTCGTGCGTGGCGTAGTGATACCTCGGGAAGAAGATTTCTGTGAGACGGGACTTTTCGCCTGGAGATTGTTTCTCGTTTCCTTTGCTTGTCCATTTGTATTCGAATCGTAGGGAGTGGTGGTCCCAGTCGGATGATACTGGGGTTCCTGCAGTCTTTACTGCGTAAGGTCGGATGATGACATCGAGGACTCGGCCTCCTGCGAAGAGTTCGTCATCCTCGTGTTGATAGTTGCGGTAGTCGGATCGAATAGGACCACCCTCAACAATGTCGTCACTGTTCATGACGGAAAAGTCCTCCTTGTTCCATCCATCTCCATACTCAACACGGTTGTGTGGGTTGTAGTTCCATAGTGTATATCCAATACCATTATCCTCCATGGCAGAGATGAGACCATTCATCAAGTCTCGCTGCTTATCGTAGCACCCAGTTCGAAACGCCTCTCCCCCATTGATGTCATAGGAAATACCAATCTCACCGATCAACATAGGCACTTTGCCAAGCGAATCTCGACCGTACTTGATGACATTGCCAATCTGCTTCCTGTAGTTCTTGCGCAGACCCTTTGGTCCGAAATACATGGCCTTGAGGACAAACATGCCCCTGGACAGACCCTGGACGTTGACGCTCATCCAAGAGTGGTACTTGTTGAACAGGACGTTGAGGTCGTAAAAGTGAGGTGCATATACGAAGTTGGTCGGGCGCGGTGTCGTTAGGACAGTGTCCTCTGCGTATTTCTGCTGGCGCCAATTGGGCGCGATCTCTTGCGTAGGCCACGGAGGCATAAACTCGTTGGGAATTGGTTCGACGAAACTGAACTGGCCGAGATTCTTGCGCGACATTCTCTTGGAGAACTTCTCGAGGAAAGGCGCGTAGCAATCGCGATACCACTCAATCGGAGTGCCCTCGCGACCAGGACGATGATCAACTTCAAAGTAATCGTCATCGAACACCTTGGCCACCTTCTTTTTCTCATCCCATTCCCATACACCATGTGCGCGCCATACACACTGTCCCAATCCGCGTCCATGACCGACAGGCTCTCCATTGTCGAGAGAGAGCCACGCCGAGCGACCCTTTGGATCAACGAGAGATTTGTGGGAGACGCGGGTCGGCCAAGGCCAGGATTTGACGTAGTAATCGACCTTTTGGGCATACCCGCTTCCTAGGGCGAGGGATTGGGCAAGTGAAGGGCAGTGGCCGATATGCAGGTCTGTGTCGTAGTTCCAGAAGTGAAAGTGGTGCAGGTTAATGAGGCCGCGGTGAGGCTCGTTCATAGGCTCAAAGCCAATGCAAGCCTCCAAGTCGCCCACCTCGTCTGCCAGTCGTCCAAAGGCTTCTATGAATGCGTCCTGCAGGAAAGTCTGGACCGGGACTTGGTTGCTTGGATCGTCTCCTCCAGCGACGGTGCGCCGACATTTGAGGTTGGGGGCCAGAGCATCACCCGCCCAGAAGAGGGTGGCCATGGTGGAGGCAGCGAGCTTCTGGTAACCTGAAGGCCATAAGAAAGGACCGCCTGGCTCTTTGGGATTGGGTGGTTCGCTGGCTCTCTTCTTTTCGTCCTGGCCATGAACGTAGGCAATACCCGTGTCGGTGAATGCCTCAATGTCAAGACCAACAGTCTCAAAGGTCCAACCTGGAGCACCGCTACCTCCACTAAATCGACTCCAAACATCCTGATGGGCGCAGACGAAGCACTTGATACCATACTGTGGCATCAACTCGATAAGCCGTCTCAAGTAGCCAATGTACTCGAGGTCAAGGTCAATCTCAGGATCTGGTCCGGCGTGTCCGAGAGACTCCCAGGTGACGAGCAGTCGCACAAGCGGACAACCCCATTCGCGCAGCCGACGGAAATGCAGCGGGGCTTCCTCCAGGGGAAACGGCCTCCCGACAAAGGTGACGGTGCGATGCTCGTAGAAGCGCTCGGTGAGGTGAGATAGTCCATTGGGCTCGGTGGGCAACTTGCTGGCTCCAGACACGTTGAGGCCTCGCAGAGAGAGGATGCGGCCGTGGGAGTCGACAAAGTTAGAGCCCTCGATGCGAATTGGACCGCCCAACGCTGCCTCCGAGAGGTCGGCTGCTGCGTGTAGCTCGACCATTGTTCGCAGGTGATACAAGTTTTTTTTTTTGCGAAAGCGGTCGCTGTTTGCTCGAGTTCCGTTTCGGCGGTGACAATTGAAGCCACGCAAGCAAAGCAGAGCAGGCAGACAGCTTTCGTTTCGGGGGGACCTTAGTCAACTTCAAGGCCTGTAGCTCCACCTGGCATCTTGGCGATAACCCGCTATCTTACTTGCGCGCAATGGACGTCTCTTTCAACAAACCTTGATGGTAAACGGTTTCCCCTCAACAGGAACAAGACTGATGATTAATGTAATCGATGAATGTGAAGTATGCAATCGTGTCTTCATTGATTAGATTAGATAATGCACGCACGCTATGCGGCCGAATAAATTTCCTCATCTCTACAGTACCATCATTTATAACTCGTCGCTCTCCAGCCATGGAGGCAAATGCATCAAGATCCTTCTCGATCCCTCCTATTCAGCACGGCATAACTCATCCTTCGAGCTGCCCTATCTCCCCAATCCATGACCGATATCGCCGGCGACCGCGATGTTGACCTCGCCGTCGTCTTCTCCTGACTCACATCTCCTTCCACTCCAAAGGAATATGCCCTCTCTCCTGTTTGACCCGATACGAGGCCAAACCCAATCTTGCTACTTTTAATCTCTGCTCCCTTTTCCCACCGTAGCTTGTCGAGACTGCTTCCTCTAGTCGCAGCGAGAATGGCCGAAAAGCTTAGACTGCGCATCAGCGAGTCCTCCTCCATGGCCGCCACGCCCGACGCAACGGCCACGACAGTTATGCCCATGGATATCGCGTAGACGGCCCAGAGCTGTGCTTCATTGTAGAAATAGCAGTTCCTTAGCTGGAATCGCATGCAGTCATAGTCGGTCTTGTTGCCGCCATCGGCCGATCCTGACCATTTCGAAGGATCGCTTGCCCATGAGACGACAATGAACTGCGGATCCGAAAAGAAGGATATGAGAATCTCCTCAAGAAATTCCTGCACCTCCTCTTGGAAATTCGCAACGGGTAGATAATTGAGTCTGTCGATCAGTCGCGTCTCGATCGCCATGGTCTCTGCGACGTAGAACGGCATCTTGATGGTCCCGTTGACGAGCTCGCGCAGTAGACTGCCTACCGCGTGGTATGCCATCTTTTGTCGATATAGACTGACGTTTTGCGGCATGATGTAGTTTTCCTCGGGGACAGCCACAATCCGATCTATTAGCCTCTTGTCCGGGTCCTTCTTGTCGGGCACATAAGTCGTATCGACCAACTTTCGGAGGAACTCGCGCTTCTTGACCTTGTGCGTTTGGGTGCCGCCAGTATGGTTGACCTGCACCGTATACTTGGTCTCATAGTGCTCGCATCCGAAAATGGTAGGTGTGTATGCAGAATCCCAGCCTTTGACGCTCCTGTTCGCGGGTTGCACTTTGGTTCTATCTTCGACATCGGCAAAGCCAAACCACAGGATGGGTTCCGTCCGAAGAGCACCCAGATTTTTGGGGTATGGACGCGTCATGTTAGGCTTGGGTCTTCCACCAGGTCCTCCGTCGATTTGCGGGTTCCCGTAGTCTCCCAGGGAAGTGTTGGCAATGTAAGAATAGTTTCCTCGTGGTAAAAGATCGCCTGTGCCAAAAGGGCATTCCGCATCCCCCAGCTTCTTGACTTTCTCGCCCACCCCAGAGGCCAACGATTGGCATCTGTATCCGGGGGCCTCAAACTCGATGACATAGCTGCAATTCCATCCTCGGCCGCAAATCTGTGTAGGTGCATCCTTTCGCATGACTGCTTGCTGGGCATATGCAGTCTTGAGAGCGATTGACCTGAACTGCTGGCTGGCCTTTGTCCAATAGTCATATCCGTTAGGGTCCAACTCGACGTTGGCCCCTTCAGTGGTCGTGTTCCACACAGAAACAGACAACTCAATCAGTCCTTTTTCTCGGATCGGACTCCACCAGTTGGGGACCTGCTCATGCGAAAAGTTGAGTGTCCGGATCTCGGGGCACTTTGTCGTCTCCTGCACCCTCTGTGGCATAACCGTCAGCGTGTACGACGCCAGGATGACGATGAGTGGCGACATCCAGATGAAGATTGTCAAACCCATGGCAAACTTGGCATTCACCCAAGCCTCCCAGTTGAGCAGGGCTGTCAGATCCTCGGAAGCCGCAAAAAGTGAGTCGAGTGTCGCAAGGGAAAGCATTTTGCGACGAATCATCATCAGGACGCGCTGTCGAAATGCGAGCACCACTGCATTCAGAAAGCACGCCTTTGAGAGAAAAGCGAGGGCGGCTCCATAGCGAAACATTCCTTGCTGGTCTTTGGCGAGTTTTCCGTGAAGTCCTTTGTAGAAAAAGTGGTGTCCCATGGCAAAGGCGATGCCACAGAAGACGAGAAAATACATGCTCCATGATGGTTTCCATTCCGTCAACCACCAATTGAAGCACCTCCTCCCACGCGATGGGCGCGGGCGCGGGGGGCCTGGGGCGTCGGGCGGGCTTTGCCTTGGGATACCCTCAAAGTGATAAGGGCTAAGAAGAGACGCTTCGCTATCATATCGGTAGTTCTGTGGCCTCATCTGCGGTTGTTGTGTCTGCTGTTGTTGTGGCTGTTGACCAGGTCCGACTTGGGGCGCTGGCTGGATGGGCTCCCAGATACCCAACGGCGTGGGTGAGCCATAGTAAGCTGTATCGACATTCGGGTCAATCTGACGAGGAAAATAAGGGCCTTGGGCGACACGGTTGGAAAAGGATTGAGAAGTATAATCTGGAGATCCTAAGGGCGACGTCTGCCTCGTTGCGCCTACCGGTTTCCTGGCGATGGATGGACTGCTGGGCTGCCAGTCTGTAGGCGGAGATTGCGCCGCGCTGTACTCGTAACGGCGGCCATCGTATTCCCTCAATTCCATGACGATTCAAGCAAAGACAAGACGAGACGAGACGAGACGGGATGAAGGCCCGGGCAGCCGATTGGGTCCCCGCAGCGGACGGCAGCCAGAGGCGGCAAAGGAAGCAGGAAGCGACAGACAGACAGACTTGGAACTGATGTGTGTGGAGTGAAGAAGACCGAATGGAAGGGATGGAACGTGGGAGAGAAGAATTGCTTGGGTTTAAAGGAAAGGCCATTCTCAGCCTCGTTGAAATTCGCGTCTTTGCACTATGCCGTTTGCACATATGACCCCCCGAAAAAGCCACCCTGCACCGACGGCGACAGAGGGGTGCTGGGTTGCATTCGACGCTGTAGGGCTGGGTGCGGCCCGTGACTGATTGGCCTCGGGGTACGGTTCTGACCCAGAGAGCTGAGCGATATGCAAAAGCCACGACCCAATGGCCCGACGCCAGCGTGGTCTGGACTGTCAAGGGGGGGGGCCAGATGGAAGTGGTGGTGCATGGTGGAGGACAAACCCCAACAAGCAACAAGGGGGGGTCAGAGCCAGCCCGGCCCCCAGCCACCAAGAGTTGCGTCCTTGGGCGACGCCGGCAGAGCGGCAATTGGACTCTGGGGCCAAGACTTTTTTGAAAAATATGCTTAATAGGGCTGCTCCGC
Source organism: Fusarium ambrosium (assembly GCA_003947045.1). NCBI lineage: Eukaryota > Fungi > Ascomycota > Sordariomycetes > Hypocreales > Nectriaceae > Fusarium > Fusarium ambrosium. Next base: position 146,328 of record NIZV01000033.1, read on the forward strand.
CCCAAGCTCTACGCGTGTCCTACCTAATCCTACAGTAGCCACGCCCCGATGCTGGAGAGTGGGCAAAACGGACCTGGCGATCCCTACAATCCCGCTTACCTACAGCAGCTTCGCCCGAAGAAAGTGACCCAAGAATGAGACCACAAAAACATCCGCCGGAGGCACAGTGCAAGATGAACGAAAACGTGACGTCACGGGACAATTATTGCTACCCGGGACTTAGCCGCAGACTTCCCCAACGGGTTATTCCATCACGAAGTGCCCTGGTGGACGGTTATCTCGAGTTTCGGCTAAACTTTTCGCTTGGCGCGGGGAACTCGTTCCGAGAAGTGACAGAACGAGGAACGAGTATCCACATGATTGTCCTCGTGTAGAAGTTCAAAAGGAGAGCTCGAGTCTCTTCGCAAGAGACTGACAATGCTTTTCTTTCACCTGCCGTCCTAGATCGACGGATCCCTTGTCTTCTGTCAGACGCATCTTTTTTTTTCAGCCGCTTCAGCTCCACAATGACGGCTGCCAGTGCTTCCACTGCCGTGATTGGCTCCATCGAGCTGACCTCTGTCAGCCCATTCCCTGCGGCGGTGGCTAAGTCATCGTCCAGTGGCTTCTTCGATACACAACCACGACGTCTTGGATCTAATCAGCATGACGGCGCCAATACTGGATCTGACGACAATGGACTTGAGAGTATCGCCGCTCATACCGCTCCTGTTGAGGTGGTGGAGAGCTGGAGGTATCCGCGTTCAAATGTGTTCAAGACGGGTGCCACATTTTGGAGCATGATGACTTCTGGTGCTAATGATGCTGCCTACGGTGTAAGACGCGGTAACCTTCATCGATCATCCATCCGCTAACACATTTCATAGGCTCTTATTCCATATGTATGGCGCCCTTCTTATCTTTTGGCTCTGACTAATCGTTGCAGTTGGAAAAATACTATGATCTCAGCTACATTGTCGTCTCCCTCATCTTCCTGTCCCCGTTTGTCGGGTATATCCTTGCAGCCGCCATAAACAACATGCTGCATAGGCGGATTGGCCAGCGGGGCATAGGTATCACTTGTGGAATATGTCACATCATTGCCTACATCATCATCTCCCTCCACCCTCCTTACCCTGTGCTGGTCTTGGCCTATGCCGTCGCTGGTTTTGGTAACGGTATTAGTGATGCTGCCTGGAATGCTTGGGTTGGTAACTTGGATAGAGCAAACGAGACTCTGGGTTTTCTCCACGCGTTTTATGGTATCGGTGGTACCATTAGTCCTCTAATTGCTACCAGCATAATCACCAAGGCCAATCTGCCATGGCACAACTTTTACTATGTCATGGTAAGCTTCTTCCAAAATAGGCTGAACTTGTGAAGAAGGTTGCTAATACTCCTTTAGATCGGCCTCGCCATCGTCGAACTCATCACATGTACATGGGCGTTCTGGTCCAACGGCGGTGAAGTCTACCGCAGGACTATGGAGGCAAGCAACGAAAACCACGAAGGTATGAAGCAGGCACTATTCCAGATGCCTTATGCCCGCGTCACCTGGCTCTGCGCCGCCTTTCTGCTTGCCTATGTTGGAGTTGAGGTGTCTCTTGGTGGCTGGGTTGTCCAGTTCATGATTCGCGTTCGTAACGCTGAGGCATTCCCAGCCGGAATGACATCTGTCGGCTTTTGGCTGGGACTTACTCTTGGTCGTGCCATTCTGGGATTCGTAACCCCATTGCTCGGTGTCAAGGTTGCCGTGGCTCTCTACCTACCAGCCACAATGGCGCTGGAACTCGTCTTCTGGCTGGTACCGCAGTTTTATGTCTCTGCCGTTGCTGTTGCCTTCCAGGGATTCTTCATTGGACCTCTGTTCCCTGCCGTCGTCATCGCCACCACAAAGATGTTGCCTAAGCATCTGCATGTCAGCACCATCGGTTTTGCCGCTGCTTTTGGTGGCAGCGGAGCGGCTGTGCTGCCTTTTGCGGTCGGTGCCATTGCTCAGGCAAAGGGTGTCCAGGTTCTCCAGCCAATCATTCTTGCGCTCCTGGCAACTCTCCTTGCTCTGTGGCTCTGCTTGCCTAGGATTGGAAAGAAGAGGGATTAGGTGGGCAATGCAGTGCCTACAAGACTATGTAGTGTATATAGTAGAAACAAGACAACCAGGGATTCAGAAGAGTACATAGAATGATCCCTACCAGGAGAAACATAGTTGGCCAAAAGGTTATGGGAACATAGCGCGGACTTGTAAATACCAACCATAGCCTTACAGTCCTCTCGTTATGCTCTATCCATTCTTCTAAAACGACACACGATTATGGTTTGCCAAGATACTTACTGTACTGTAGGTAGGCAACATAACGCAACGGCCCGGCCCACAGGGCAGCATTGATTGAAAAATACCTTCACTCGCGGCTTGGCGCAATCACTAGTCGAGGTCGCTTCAAATGACTCTCCTAGCTAGGTGTGTGTTCAAATGTTCCCCTATGGCGGATCTTTTAACTGTCGCTCCACCCTACAGCAGTGCGAGTTATCTAGATTGAAAGTGACAGACGGGTTTCAAGCCTCATACCTGCTAGGCTTCTTTGTTTTTTTTTTCAGCTCTTTACCCCGCACCATTGATCACAATGTGACAAGAGAATCAACCAATAGGTGGTATCGTCACCTCGAGACAATAGTGAGAATGTGGTGAGCCATGTCTTACTATCGAAGTCGAGGCCTCCCGAGGACAAGCATGTGATGAAAAACCAACCGACTCGCTTTCACATAACAAGAAGGCGGTAAAAGCGGCAACTAAAGCTACGGGAGCTGACAACCCGATATTGAAGTGACTGGCCAACAATGTGTTTTGATGCAGATTCACATACCTAGGGCATCACCTCGTAACCAACGGCATTGTGGCATTGTTCAAACTTTCTAAATTCTCACCACCTCGTAACAGTCAGCTCCCGAAACAGTAGGGCTTGGACGAACTTGGGCATATTGTGGCTGGCTGACACCGGGCGGAGCAGGGTCTAGACCGTCTGCAAGTCGGCCGACGCACTGAAACAAGTTTGGGCGCATACCTTGCTTATCGATCGATGAAAGTATTCATGATGGGTTGGTGGGTGGATGAAACATTCTTGTAGTATATAAAGTGATTGGGATTAAACAGGGGAACAAATCGAGGGAATGTTTATGTTATCTCGTTTATTGCAGAGTGAGAGAATCTTGAAAGCCTACCTAAACTCCCACCAGTGCCAGTTCCAGGCACATTTTTCTGCTTCTCGTATTGCTTCGATAGCTGTACTATCAACAGCAGCCCATCATGTCAGCGCCTGTGGAGACATCCGACTCCATCCCAACCCTGCAGGATTCTATCCAGCAACTCGGTCAACTCGTCAAGGACCCCGAGAGCGAACTGGACGAGAAGGAGCTACCAGGCCTCGACAAGCTCATCGGCGACTGGTTTGACGATGACACCGAAGTGACCAAGGAGGAATTTTCGCGCCGAATCCTTCAGGTCTTTCGAGACTCCACACACAATGAAGTCTACGATGATGTCAAGTCTAAGCTTCCGGGGCAGAGGGGGGAGGTTCTTGACAAGTTTGTCGACGGAGATATCTCAGCTAAAGATGCTGGTGCTCTTCTTGCTGAATTGGAGGGTACACCTGCAGGAGCAACCCCTGCGTCGGGTCTTCATGTTCAAAACTTGTTCTTGACTTCTGCAAAGAAGGATACGACACCTGATAGAAAGTTCATCAAGGTAAGATACTACTTGCCGGGGACTCAGGTCCAAATATCTAACAACAATAGGGCGAGGTTGCGAACCAGGTGTTTGAAAACTGGGGTCGGACGGTGAAGAACACTCCGGCAATCACGTACTATCCTGAGAACACCGCCGAGATCCAGACCATTGTTCGCGATGCGGTCAAGAACGGCAGTGGTGTTCGGGTATCAGGTTTCCGTAAGTTGGCATAACCTTCGAACTGTTCCGTTGACTAACAGCTTGCAGGTCATTCTTGGGCCCCTGTTTTCGGGCGAAATGGCAAAGTTGGGCAGAAGAACAATGGAGATGTTCTCATCTCCACACTGACTGAGCATAACGCTGGTGTGCTGCCAAACTTTACTTCACTGCCCTCGAGCCTTTTCCAACCCAAGGAAACAGAGCTTAACCACATCAAGATTGTTGATGCGGCCTATGTGGGCGGCCAAGCTCTCAGTGGTGGTAAGAAGTACGTTCGTGTTGGTACATCTACTACCAACGAGCAATTCCGGCGTTGGTGTATCAACGAAGGGAATGTTACTCTGCCCATGAACATTATCGAGGTGGAGATCACCTTTGGTGGCAGCAATGCGACTATTTGGTAAGCGATGTTCCCCAAGGCTCGAGTCAGTGACTGACTTGTCTAGCCACGGAGCTGGCATCAAGCATCCCACGCTGAGCGATCTTGTCCGATGCATTGAATACGTCGACGTTCATGGGGAGCTGCGAACTGTCAACATGTCTGATGCCAAGTTACTCAAGGCAGCTAGTGGCTGCTTCGGTCTTCTCGGTGTCGTCACTCACATCACATTCGAGTGCGACCCCATGTCGACAGCAGTCATGTTTCCAGTGAAGCTTGATGTCATTGACGCTATCCCACCCCCCCCCTGAGATGAAGGACTCGGAAATTCCTGAGCCTCTTCGCCAGTCTCGTACCGAGCAGCAAAAGCAGACAGCCGTACAGAACTTTGAGCGTCGTGCCAACGAGGACTTTTACGCCGAATGGTTCTGGTTCCCATATTCGAGCCAGGTGTGGGTGAATACCTGGAAGACTGACAACAACACCAAGGATGTCGTCAACTATCCCAGCACGGCCAAGACTTTTATTCAAGTCCTTGGAACGGCCATTATGAACATGGGGCAGAATGTCTTGCAAAAGATTGATGCGTTGCAGGCTAGGCCACACATGCAAACTACATTTTTGTGTAAGATGGTTTACCACTCCTCCTATGATGCAACTAACAAAGGTAGCATGGTTGGCAATGAAGAACCTTGATGAACGCAAGGCGGGAGAGAAACCAATCAGGACTCTTCTACCCAATGCCCTTCACTTTCAGCGAGGTGTGCAGAACATCCGAGTGCGCGATCTAGAAGTAGAGATTCCGGTAAGCCAGATACATAATTCGGATGTCAGTCTCGTACTAACCGGAATAGCTTCAAGCAAAGAAGGGTACAACTGATCAACGTGACTATACCAACGTACGTCGTGCGTGGTGGGATGCTATCAAGACGTGCTACGCCAACGTCGACACCTGTCCCATGCGAATGCCTCTTGAGATGCGCATCATGGGTTCTAGTGAGGTCACCATGGCACCACAGCGAGGACACAAGCTCGGAACTTGCGCAATCGAGATCCTTACACTGAGAGCCGTTGCTGACATCTGGGAGCCTTATGCCCAGCAGGTCTTGGACAAGTGGGCAACCTACAAGGACAACGACGGAAACCAGATTGTTCTCAGGCCGCATTGGGCAAAAGAGTGGTACCAGTACAAGGTCAACGGAAAACCCTGGGTCGAGAAGCTGCGCAATGAAGTCTACACGAGCGAGATTGCGGAGTTTAAAGGGTTAATGGCGGAGATTGGAAAGAAGCATGGGTGGACACTTGCGGATCTCAAGAAGACGTTCTCTAATGAGGTTCTGGACTATTTGTACCTGGATGATGTTGTGGTTTCTCAGACGAAGAAGCAGCGACAGGTTCAAGCGCAGGAAGTGCCTGTAGCGGCTGCAACAAAGGTGTAGCTAAAGCATCGGAAGAGCTTGAACCAGATTAGCATATCAGAAATTATATTCCACTTATCAAACCATAGCAACTGCCTTCTTTGAGAGAATAGAATTACATTGACCTCACTTCTCATTGCTACCTCCCCAAATTATTCCCTCCAAATCACCACATCCCTCCTCAAAAGTCAAACGAGTCAATATCGACAGTCTTGTTGTCCTCAAGAGCTTCCTTGATAGCCTGACAGACAACAAGTGCAGCGAGTCCAGCCTCTGGGGTGCAACTCGGTGTTTCCTGGCCACGGATGACCTTGACAAAATGATTCAACTGCAATTCAAAGGGGATTCCTTCCGGTACTGGGATTTTCTGTTGAACCATCTCCTGATGCCACGACTTCTGAGTTCCGGTATAGGACCACGTCGTCATATCTGGCACGCTTAGTGCCGCCTCAGTTCCGAAAACACGGTAGAAATCCTGCCCAGATTTTGGTATCAAGGGATTCTCTCCAGTGCCGGACTCGAAGTTGTAAGGTGATGGGAGATTATCAGAGACTAGAAAGCTGCCCACGGCACCAGACTTGAAACGGAGCGTGAGAACGGCTCCCTCTTCTGCCTCGAACCCACGTTGAGAAATTGTCTTTTCGGCGTGAACGCGAGTGATTGGGCCGAATAGATAATGTAGCAGATCTACCTCGTGGACGAGATTGATCAGGACGACGCCTCCAGTTTGTTGTCTCCGCCAATCTGCTGGCGGGTCAAAGTAATCGAGGGGCTTGTAAGTTGCCCAGATGCCGTTGATGGCGATGATTCTTCCCAGAGATCCAGAGGAGACTGTTTGTTTAGCAGTCACCATGTAAGGGTTGAATCGTCGATGGTGTCCAACAATGGCTTTGACATTGGATTGCTTCAGATGCTGTAGTAGTTCCTTGCCACTTGATATATCGGTGCAGAAGGGCTTTTCGATCAAGATGTGGACACCTCCAGAGGAAAGCTCCCTGGACAACGGGACATGAGTGTGATTGGGTGTGCAAATAATGGCCGCTTCTGGCTTGTTGGGAGATTGTAGCATCTCGGCCACGGACTTGAAGTAGGCAACGCCCAGCTCTTGGGCTAGTGTCTGTCCAGCAGGCATCAAGTCAACTATAGCCACCAGCTCTGCTTCTTTGCTCTCGACAACGGTCTTGGCATGTCGAGGTCCAATCAATCCAACGCCAATGACAGCAAACTTGATACGTGGTTGAGAAGACATGATGAGAGACGACTTGGATTCGAGTTACTTGAATTACTCGGGAGATCCTAGCAACTCTACTTTCAGAGGAGTTCGATGATTTATACTATGTAGGTACCCCAACTCGTTGGGGTTGAAGCTGGATGTTTCTGCCAAAACGTTTACCCCAGCCAACAAGGATCTCCAACGTGGGGATGAATGCGCTAAGCCGAAGGTATCATGATCCACCGTTCGGTTAGCTGGTAAACCTTCTCCCGACTGGGGAAGTTGTGATAAATCGACAACTGCATAAGACCAAAGACTCTCTAACAAGCCATCCGCAACCCTGGGAGTTTCCCCCCCTCCTGTGTGTGCTTCGCTTTCGGCTAAAGTCTTTTGGCTCATCTGAAAAAAGAAAATAGCAGGGCTAGACCTTGAGAGAATAGGTAGTCCCATTCAATGCTGCACTTAGTGGTCTGACTCCGAGGTGTCTCACGGGTATGCCAGCGCCAACACCAGGCGACTTCAATTCGCCGCTGCTCACGGGTTGTGAGGCATGATGAGTTGAGGTTCAATAGCCTGGGCGCTCCGAGGGAGTTCCCGCCTTGATGTCCGTTTCCTTCCGGACGTTTCGGTTGAAGAATAATGCAGACATGATCTGTTGTCCACGGATGAGATTGAGCTGAAGCTTGTGGGGCTTTCATCAGCTCATGTGCTCCGTACCTACCCGAGAGTTTCTCCTAATGCCTCAGGCAGCAAGCGACTTCGGCAATCAAAACTCAATCTTTTCTTTGGTGGGGCCGGGCGAGAGGGTTCACATCACAAGCTCGCTTCTTCAAAAACATCGCAACATCATCACTCATCGTGACATCACCGTCGAGTAACAACATGTCCGAGGATCACCAGAAGCAGATCGAGGAGCTGCAGCAGCAGCTCCAGAAGCTCCAGGCTCAGAACAACCCCCAGTACGATGGCTACCAGACTTCTCTGACCACTCGCTACTGCAGCGCTGCCATGTCGAACCTCTTCAGCCAGCGTTCCAGACATTCCACCTGGCGCAAGCTTTGGCTTGGTCTTGCTGAGAGTGAGAAGGAGCTCGGAATTGACACCATCTCCGCCGAGGCCCTGGATGAGATGAGGGCTCATCTTACCGTCACTGATTCGGATTTCGAGGTCGCCCGTGTTGAGGAGAAGATTCGTAGACATGTACGTCCAGCCCAATTGATGAATATCTATCACCTATTTGGTGCTGACCAGTGATCATGTAGGATGTCATGGCTGTAAGCTTTGTGCCGTGCCAGGGTCTATCAAGGTCCCAACTAATGCTAGAATAGCACGTCCATGCTTTCGGAGCTGTTGCCCCATCTGCTGCAGGGATCATTCACTATGGCGCAACCAGCTGCTTCGTCACTGACAACGCCGAACTGATTCTTATGCGAGAGGCCATGGACATTCTTCTCAAGAAGTTGGCCAAGGTCATTTCGAACCTGTCTGCCTTTGCTCTGAAGTGGAAGGGTAATGATCCTGTAGACGAGTGTCCAATAGTTACCCCCTGCTGATATCCCTGTAGAGGAGCCTACCCTTGCCTACACTCATCTTCAGGCTGCTCAGCTGATCACCGTTGGAAAGCGAGGTGAGTTCAAACTGATGGCGGACATGAATACATGACTAACAATGCGGTAGCTGCCCAATGGGTCCAGGACCTCATGGTATGTGAAAGATGATTGCTTCACCAGGCAGCGCTCTAAATGTGTTCAGTTCGATCTTGAGAGCATTGAGCAAGTTCGAAAGGACCTGAAGTTCCGAGGTGCCCAAGGTAGGTTCTCTGTCCTTGTTTCAAGATCCGGTAATTAACACCTGAGCAGGAACCACTGGAACCCAGGCCTCGTTCCTGGAGATGTAAGAAGACGCCACTTTGAAACTCTTTACACCAACCGGTCTATTGAGTCGCTTGTGCTCGAGGATGCTAACCTTTCTACTTGCAGCTTCCACGGAGATTCCGCCAAGTGTGATCAGCTCAACGAACTCCTGTGCAAGAAGTTTGACTTCCCGGCTTGCTATGTACGTTGATATCTGCTGATATCTGATTACTACATGGAGTAGTCAAGTGCTAACATTCAGCAGGACGTGTCCACCCAGACATAGTAAGCCGATTGCTTTTCACTACTGGTATAGGCATCTGCTAACCCAAAGTTAAAGCACCCGCAAGGTCGACTTGGTTGTTGCCAACGCCGTTGCTGGCCTCGGTGCCACTGCACAGAAGATCTGTGGAGACATCAGGCACTTGGCTCACTGGAAGGAGATTGAGGAGCCTTTCGAGAAGTCTCAGATTGGATCTTCGGCTATGGTAAGCTTCCCATGACTATCACGCATTCTTTGCTAACTCATCATTTTATATAGGCCTACAAGAGGAACCCCGTTGGTACCCCTGTCTCCCTATCTGGTACAATTCTAACCTGTGCAGATGCGCTCTGAGAGAGTTTACAGTCTGGCTCGTGAGCTGATGTCTAAGCCCACAAACTTTGCCAACACCCTGTCGGATCAGTGGGCTGAGCGTACACTCGACGACTCTGCTATTCGTCGTAAGTAGCTCCTCTCCCTACTAACCCCCCCCAACGCAACCGGGAGCAGCTATGAGCTCCAAAAGCATTACCCAAAGTCTTTGGTTATCGCCTTCAGGAACACCCCGGGCTAACAAACAAAGGTATCGATATTCCTGAGATGTTCCTCCTCGCTGAGGCTATCCTCATTGGCCTCGACAACATCTCAGACGGCCTGGTGGTTTACCCCAAGCGAATCAACGCCCGCGTTCAAGAGGAACTTCCTTTCATGATTACCGAGACTGTGAGTTATTTTCCATGCGTCAGGCTATTATCAAGGCATTTTCTGCCATTACGGGGCATCCAAGTCCCTGACAGAGCTACCGGTGTTGAAAAAGCAGAGCTAACCTTGGTGTATAGATCATTATGAGACTGGTTGCCCAGGGAGCGTCGAGACAGGAGTAGGTAATGAGTGCTTTGACCGTTGACCATGACTAACGAGTCTCATAGGGCTCACGAGGAGATTCGTGTCCTCTCCCACGAGGCCGGTTATGTCGTCAAGAATGAGGTGAGGCTGACTGATAGTCTTTTTTAATGGCCGTTACTAACAATGTTTCACTACAGGGCAAGCCCAACGACCTAGTCGCTCGCATGAAGAGCAAGGACTTCTTCAAGCCCATCTGGGGTGAGCTGGACAACATGCTCAAGGCTGAGCTGTAGGTGCACCCTTTGCCAACATGACCCCAACTGAGACTAATTCATCTACTCTAGGTACACTGGCCGCAGCGCGGAAATTGTTGACAAGTACTGTGGTCCCGGAGGCCCGGTGGAGAAGAGGCTGGCTCCCTACCAGAAGCACATCCAGGAATCTACCACTGCTCAGCTGAATGTCTAATCAAGCAACTTGAAGAGTCGGTCAGGGATGATGCCGTGATCTAGATTATACCAGATTCTAGCATAGGGCAAAACACCAAGAGTGAATGTCTCTTGAGTGAAAAGAAAAAGAAAAAAAGACTATAGAATGATGCATAATTGAGGGCCAAGACCGGTGACATGAGTCGATGTCTAATGACTAACCCAAGACATGAAGAATGCCTGGTTACAATCACTATCGCCCATTGTTTGGGGTTTACAGCATCGCGACAACCCTCTTCAAACCATGTGCGATGATAGAGGATGGTAGCCAAGACTTGGCAGATGAACTCATGATACTCATGTCCGAGCACCCAACTCAGCAAGCTCGAGTATCCAGGGAGTCTCATGACACACTACGTACGCGCGAAAGGTACAAGATGGTGTGTGACAGCGGGGAGTTGATCAAGAGAGCGCACACCCAAAACGGTCTAGAGCCACCATTCAAGACCTCAAAACAACCACATGACATGAGAATTAGGGGATCAAAAAGAGAGAAACAGATTTGACATGTCTTTAAGCTCTTTTCCCCGCGTTTTGTAGCGGTCAGACCACCCACCCGTTGAACCGCGCCCGGCGAGAGCAAGGGCTTGCTTGGCAACGTCAGCCGAGCGTGGCTTTTTTACTGCGTAATTTTGTCTTGCAATTGAACTGGAAACGGTGTGCTACCGCCGAACGCTTACCCCAAATAACCGACTCGGTCAGAATACGAGACATGTTCGCTTGCGGTCGCTGTCAAGTAGATCGACAGGGGAGGCCATCCATCCATCCATCCCCAACCTCCTCTTCGCGACGTAGCCCTCGGTTCCGTCTGGCCAGGGTTAATGCAATGCATTATTCGCAGCCTGGTCGATAAAGAGGTTGTACCATGCGCTGAATCTCAGGTGAGCAGCCACAGCCATGTTGGATGCATCAGCCAAGCTATCGGTCAAGGTTGATGAGGAGAATATGCATGGTTGTGATTGTGATTCCCCCGCTCTTTAAGCACACCCAGATAAGCTCGCCTCGTCAAAAGACGCCATCGCCAAGAGGAAAAGCGGGCGATGGGTGCAACCTTGTCTTGTCTTGGCTTGTTGTCCCTCTCCTCTCTCACATGCGCGAGGCAGGGATTCTCTGTCTGAGGTTCTTTATCAAGGTAGAAACCCCTTCTCCCCGCATGTCAGATTCACTTCTCCGCCTCCACAGCTCGTTGAGGAGCTTCATTGTTGATTCTCACTTGCAATTGTTCCTGCAGTGATTGCGAATAAAGGGTCTTGACTATGTCGGCCACGACTACCACAGCGGCGGCAGCTACGGCGACTGGGGCTAGGGCTCCAAAGCAGGGAGGCATCTTTGAGGGTTTGAACCCGACTGTCTTCAATCCTGCCGATCCAGTCATACTCTTCATCATCCAGGCTACCATCGTCATTGCCTTGACGAGGCTGCTCTACTGGCCTTTGAGCAAGATCAAGGAGCCGAGAGTCATTGCAGAAGTCATTACTGTGAGTTGATCAACTATCGTATCGTAACATAACTAACGATTCAAGGGCATCCTGCTTGGCCCATCTGTCTTCGGTCGCGTCCCTGGCTTCACCGATGCCATCTTCCCAAAGGAAGGCATGGCGCCCTTCCGCCTCGCCGCAAACATCGGTCTCATTCTGTACCTATTCCTCGTCGGAATGGAGATCAATCTGACCTACCTGCTGCGCAATTGGCGTACTGCAGTTGGCGTCGCAACCCTCGACATGGCCATCCCCTTCGGCTGCGGTGTCGCTCTGGCTTATGGCTTGTACCACGAATTCGGCGACGATCCTGAGCTTGCGCCTATTAGCTTTGGCGTTTTTGCGCTCTTCATTGGTGTCGCTATTGCTATTACTGCTTTCCCTGTTCTTTGTCGCATCTTGACGGCTTTGAAGCTGCTTAACACCAATGTGGGAGTCATTGTCCTGACCTCTGGCATCATCAACGATGTTGTTGGTTGGGTCCTGCTCGCTCTCTGCGTTACCCTTGTCAATTCTGGTGCTGGAGTGACTGCAGTTTACATCCTCCTCGTCACGGTCGGTTACTCACTTTTCCTGGCCTACGCCGTTCGTCCATGTTTCATGTGGGTGCTTCGCAAGACGCACAGCTTGGAGAATGGTCCTACTGAGGCTGTCGTCGCCTTGACCATCCTCATGGTCTTTGCTTCTGCCTTTTTCACCAGTGTTATTGGTGTTCACTCTATTTTTGGGGCTTTCATGGTCGGACTCATGTGTCCTCACGAGGGAGGTTTCGCCATTAAGCTCACAGAGAAGATTGAGGATCTCATCTCGACCCTCTTCGTCCCTCTCTTCTTTGCGCTTTCGGGTATCAACACCAACCTCTCGCTGCTCGATAGCAGTATTACATGGGGTTATGTCGTCGCCGTCACAGTGACTGCCTTCTTCACTAAGCTTTTCGGCGGCACGATGGGCGCTCGATTGAACGGTCTAGTCTGGCGCGAATCCGTCACTATTGGAACTCTCATGTCCTGCAAGGGACTCGTCGAGCTTATTGTTCTCAATATTGGACTGCAGGCAAAGATTCTGAGCACCAGGACTTTCACCATCTTTGTCGTCATGGCTCTTGTCACTACTTTCCTCACGACTCCTCTCGTTAGCTGGCTGTATCCGCCTTCGTACCAGCGCAAGTTGGAGCTGTGGAAGCAGGGCAAGATTGATTGGGATGGGAACCCTCTTAACCCGCCCGACGCCGATGAGAGTGATGGGAGCGACGACAAGGATGTTGCCAGTCGGGTACTTGTCTATCTTCGAACCGATGGATTGTCTAGTCTTTTGTCTACCGTGTCGCTGTTTACTGCAGGTCATGCAAAGCGTCAGCCCGTTGAAGGAGATTCACCGACTCACGGTGAGAAGAGTGTTGCAACTGAAGGCCTCATGTCTAGCGATGCTCCCAAGCCTCTTCTTCGCATCCACGGATGCCGTCTCGTCGGATTGACGGAGCGCAACTCTTCCGTCATGAAGGTTTCCGAGATTGAAGAGTTTGCCAGCCACGACCCCATCATCAAGGCTTTCGGCACATCCGCCAACAACACAACACGAGATGTCATCGTGTCTGGTCAAATCTCGGTTGTTCCCGAGAACACGTTTGCAGACACTCTCGCCACCGAGGCTACCAAGCTCAAGAGCGATCTCATCCTTGTTCCTTGGAGTGAGACCGGCACTATCTCCGAACTTCCTTCTTTCTACAGCGCCTCAAGGGGAGACCCTCTCGCCAATGGTGACTTTACTCAGCTGATGGCCAACATCTTTGATCACGCAAAGCCAATAGCAGCCGTCGGTCTATTCATCGACAGCACCCTTCTTGATCCCACCGACAGCGAAGCTCGACCAACCCGAGTCTTGTCCAGACAGATTTCCGGCATCAGCAAGTCCGACGTACAAGATCCAACCGCCATCCGATTCCATTCTGCCGAAAGCCGTCGCAAGAAGTGCATCCGTGTTCTCTACACCGGCAGTGAAGATGACGTCTACGCTTTCCGACTTGCCCTTCAGTTTGCGCAGAATGAGAATATTGACGTCGAGATTATTTCCCTGCCTGACAAGGACGCTTCCGAGGACTTGCACTTTAACCAGATAAAGTCTACCATTCCTGACACCATTGTTGATCGCATCAACTTTACCGAGCTGTCAGCCGAGAGGACTGCCACCATCGCTTCGAGCCTCTTGAGTTCTAAACCAGAGGACAAGCAGTCCACCATCTTCATCCTCGGTCGCTCTGTTACTACTCTTGGTGGTGATTCCTCCGGTTCTGCATCGAGTAGTACCCGTGGTACTCTTGGCTCCGTCCCCGCCAGCCTCGTCCACGAGATCAAGCGAACGGCTACTTCCAACGTGAGCCTTCTAATTGTACAGGCAAAGCAGGCTGCGCCAGAGAGGACGGGCCTTAACAGGAAGCCCAGCACGGCTTCGCATGCTCATGCTCTCAATTAGGCCGGGCAGGATGCGTTTATGAATCATGACTTGTGATGTTTTTGTGGAAGCACCTGTTCTCTTTGGGAATATAGGGTATCCGCATGTTTATCAGCTTAAGCTATACTCCTGCTAGTAACTTTATCAATCCGAGACATATTAACATGCTCTCATATCTCTAACTGAAGCAGAAGTGTCTTGCAGAGCTCTAATATCAAACCCCGTGAGACTATTAAGTACGACGAGAGTGTTAAGTGGAATAGAAGAATCGGTGTAGCCTGGCACATATACGGCAATGGGACCATAGCAATGTCCTTACCTAATATCCGCTTTGTTTATTATAACATATGTGCACGTTTTCATAAGAAGTAGGAAAGAGGATATGGGCAGCTGAATATACCTACTAACCTAAACTCTTCCAGGGGGGGCGTAGTGAAAATTTTTAAGACTTTATTACCATCACGATAGTTGACCATATATGGCCTGGATCATCTTCTCTTGATAAGAAAATCACATTGTGAATCATGATTTAAGAGTAACATTTGCTAGAAACATCCTCGGAAGACGTTCTGTTGGTCTATGCAACTCACGCTGCTCTTGGCCCGCGCAGGCTTCTTTAGATACCCTTGGCCTCGTTATAATTGATAGAGATCACCACCTCACTACCCGGAGATAGGACACGAGCATTCCAAAGAATATTTTTATTCCTAGATCTAAAAGGGTTTCCCTTTTTTTACTCGTTTCGTATTATTTTCGGGTTCTTCTCGTCCCGGTGTAGTGGGATAACCCTGGCTGGTTTACCGCGTGTTCCTTGAAGAGTCACATCAACTCAAGCGCCGCCTGCGACAGACATCAACGATCTGGGTAATACTTGGCATGAATTCTTATGATTAGATAGCAACCTGTACATTCCTCCATACTATTACTCGTTAGAGGGACAAAACGCAAGCCAGCCCTATCGATAAGCCGCTTCGGGTGCCCGGCCACTATTCTAAAGGACTCCTGAGTTTTGGTGCTGAAGACAAGGCTTTCAGCGCCCCCGGTGATACTTGTCAATCTGAGGGTTGAATCCATCTTTGAGGACACTATACGACGCGTCAGATAGTAGATTATATATTGCGGTCTATGGCTTGGCAGTCTTCGATAGAAACAACAACAAGACATGAAACAACCTCCGGACTCGCCATGACATGTTTCCACGGGCCGTCGGCAGGCTTCCAATAAATCCACCAGTCGCAACATGTCTATGCTTGGTGTTTCATAGCTGCTTACGTACCTCGGGAGGATCCGTGCATGTTCAGACCCTGTAGAGTGTTCGTCTGTCGTCGACTTTGGTCCACTTAAACAATCTATTCATCCCTGCTTCCTTCACGGAAAGATTACCATTTATAGACGGGAATTGGCCAAGGGGTAGCATCTCCACAGAAGGATTGAATAGAGATATCCACTGGAACGGGTTTCGAAAAGACTGGTTTAATCTGCTTGAAACAAAGGGATAAGGCGAGTCAACAGTGCTGTGCAACTATAAAGACGACGTTTGATCTATCACCTCGACATCACCAACACCAAAACAAACAACTTCACCTTCAAGAATACGTCTCCCTGATTGATCGGCGTCGTCGCGATAAACTCGATCCAAAAATGTTCCCCCTCGCCACCATCACTTCCGTCCTCGCCATCGCCGGCTTTGCTAGCGCGACGCTGGACCCGGCTACTAGCAACACCAAGGGCGCGTATCCTCAGAACCCGGGCTGCTCCCGTAGGTTGCCTCCGCTCCGAGATCCATCGGCCTAGCTTACCCGCAGACTAACGTGATAAAAATGTGATCTGTCAATATAGCCTCCAAGGTCTCCAACGCTATTCAGGCGGCTGAGTGCGCTTACAACACCCGTGTCTCGGGCCAGCAGACGTTTGCCATCTTCCGCGTCGATCACCAGTACGATAACAACAACGGTGCCCCGTATGGAACTTGCGAGGCGTATCAGTGTACCTCTCCCACTAGTGATCAGATGACTTCCGACGATGACTACTGGACCTTTTTCTGGACGTAGGTACACACTTTTAGGAGGTGAGGGGCTAAGCTGACACAATGTACAGTGGTAGCGGCGAGTCCTCTGGCGTTGGAACCACCTGCATCAAGGACCCTAATGATGGTACCTGCGGATGCGAGAACTCGGACGGCACCTTTGTCTATGGTGGAACCGACTGTGTTTAAGGGTCTAGCGGGTAGTAAGGCTTGGGCTCCGGTAGCAAATCTAACAGCAGTGCTGCGGGATGGGATAAATAGCATCATCGAGCGCGGGAATCACTCGACAGGGCGTATTACTTGATTGTATATATACATTATGACTTTGCACGGACAAAGAGCAGTCAAAATCTCACATATTAAAGAGCAGGCAATATCACGATCTCCTTTGCATTGACCACATTAGTTACGTCTTTCTCATGCTTCCGACACGTGTCGGCTCGTGAAATCTATTTTCTATGCATCCCTTATCTCAATATCGCCACTCGCCTTCCGCAGCGGCACGCATCTTGCGCATCTTATGGGGTCCCCTGACTAGGCAACTTCAGGCAGCTCAAGAACGTGCTTCAGGAACTCGACAGCATCATCTATCCCAGTTGGGGAATTGAACCAATGCTCACCATCTGGATATTCCTTCCACGTCACTTGAGCTCCAAATCCTCGCAGTGTATCCCTCAAGACCCTCCCATTCTCAACCAAGACTACGTGATCATTCACGCAGTGCTCCAGCAGCACGGGTGTGTTCTCTAGTATGCTAGCATCGCTAGGCGAACCCTCCAGGTCGAGGACCTTTCTGGTGGCGGCCAGAGAACGACCTGGGAAAGGCATCCTACAAGAAAAGCCTAAAAAGGCACCGAGTCGTCGTCGCTTTTGGACCTCGCCATCGATCGGCCCGGGAATGTCCAGATTCAGCAGGGTATGTACGCTTGTCGCTGCACCCTGACTGATGCCGGCCAGCACGATGCGGTCCCAGTGACCTTCCAAGAGGGCAGCCTCGTCGGCTAGTATGTCACGAATGCGCTGGACGCTCACCCTCAGACCGACGGCCTGAAGTTCTTCTCGTTCGGCAAAGTTTTGTGCGTTCCAGATGTCGAACCATTGGGGGAATGCTGCTTCTGCCTCATCCGAGGTCATTGGGAACACCCATCGGAAAGTGGGAAAGATCTGGTCTAGAGTTCGGTTGCTCGAGTCGTCGACCATCTAAGGGAGCTACTAAACTTGGCTGCCGAGTCACCGCGGCCGTGGAGAAACACGACAGTGTGGGTGTGTGTGGCTGAAGCTGGAACTACATGGGGAGGTGGTAGGGAGCCCATGGTGTGTTGTTTGTTGGTGGTGATGGAGGTTTTTTTGACGATAAAAGGAGTTGAGATGGTGATCATCACGAACTACGGCGTTGATTCTCGGGGGGCTTGATATCTGGTGTCGCGCTATTAGGCAGCGACATGTTGGTATCTGCCTAAGCTGACAGCCAATTGAAGGTGAGCAGTGGCTGTAAGCACAGGGGACATTATGCTATACAGATCATGTTACAGAGGCATCAAGTCGTGAGACGTCAAGAGATTCTTGAAGATACTAGACATTGCAAGAGAAGAGAACAGGATGCCTCAAACATGCATCCTCCATGAACAGCTCCAACAAGAACCAACAGTCAATATGATGGATGGATAGCTTCAGCCAGTCAAGGCCCAGACCCTACCCCGCCTTGACCCCTGATCTCACCAAGTCCCGGGGCCCACGACCCCAAGCTCCCGGTATCACCAAGAGCAAAAGGGCTGGCGTTTCACTGCCTCCCCGGTAAGAAAAGTCCCAGCAAATTGTATTACGGCAACGCCCTCCGAAGCTAGCGATACTTTAAAAAAACAGGCTCTGGATGATCCGCGATTTGTCTAGAGCCCCTCTCTCTCGGTCCGGTGATGAGACTAGTAAGAAGGATATCGAGGAATTGCACAAGGGCCCGAGGACCCGACGATCCGAGGTGCGTCTTTAGCGTCGGGTCGGGGAAACGATTTAAATCACATTTGCTTTGTCGGGCTTTGATCTGAATAACTTCAATCGTCGAAATGTGATAATTGATGGCGGCTGAGGGCGCAAATTGACGCGCTTCTCCTCGGTTGGTTCCGTCGCTGACTCTCTCTCTACCTCTAATGAAGTGGCGGAATGTCGTCGTCTAGCTAGCGAAAGAGGGAGAAAAAAGTCAAAGATATATATCCTTCTGGAAGAGTCCGACCGCGTGGCCATGACCTCCCAAAGTTTGGTGCCTGTCGAATCAAACAAGATCGAGAGAGAGATGATGGTGGGCTTGACGTCTTGGATTACGGGAGATGCGATGCAATCAATCTAGAGCCATCTCCTTGTGGCAAGCCATGGCAGAGAAAGATGCTGTTTTGCTTGACTCGCTCACCCAAAAAGCCTCGTCCTTCGTCGCAACGCCTCAGAAAGAAAAGGGAGGAGACAAGCTTTGCAGGCCGTTCCAAGACACGGCGTACGTCGATCATCTTCTGTAATTTCTTTTTTGGCGTAAAATCCCTAACCGAGTGTCTTCCCCTCAGAAGCAAAAAAAAAAAAACACCAGTGACCGCTGGTTGAACTTGGGTTCGTTGTACTGTAAATAGTTCGCCGCTTGTCGCAAAAAGATTCCATCGTAAATGCAAAAAAAATGTCGGCGTCATTCGATCGGCCAACTTGTAGAGCTTCCCCTAACCTTGGGGTTCCGTTCCGTCGCAGATCCCATGTGAAATGGGTCCTTTTTCTCTCTCTCAATCTCACTAGTCTCATCAAGAGGATGCCCCCCCCCCGCTCCCGGAAAAGACCCCCTCATCCCGGAAAACTCTGATGAGGCGTCTGGGGTTGTGGCGATCCGCGAGTCGGTACAGTAGCGTACGGTTGTTACCCCCAGTTCCAGACCGGGGGGGGTGGTGCCGCCAGCTCTCCTCAGAGGTTCAGCCACTGAAGACTGGGAGGACGGCTGGCCGCGAAATGCAGTCCTGGCTTGAAGCCTCCTCCCAATGGCTTCTCACTCTTGAGTTCGAAACGGTCATCCCGCCGTCGGCCCAATCGAGATCTAGTCCCACATCATCAAGAGCCGGCAGCCGGGAGCCGGGGCATCTCTCTCTCATCGCGGAGAGAGCCAACGAACGACTAGTACTAGTTTCGAGGGGGCGTCACCGTCCACCTCCAAAATAGGGTTCTGCCCGTTGGACGCTTGATGTCCTCCTGGCGTCCAATCCCCTCGGGACGACATGAAGTGCCCGTGTATGTACCGTGCAACGCTGAAATTGCCGTGCTGCGACATGCATAACGAGGCTGGACACTCCTCCCTCATCAAGCCCCCCCCTTCTCTCCTCCGCCGCCTCTAGCGCTACACCTTTTGCCATTGGGGATGATCCGCGTGAGCCCAGCCCTGGAGAGAGGAGGCTTGCTTTTCTGCTCTGACGCCCGATTTCGCCATTTGCTTGCTTTTCTTTGGCCCATTTCCCTCCCTTGCTTTTGCATCCATAACAAATCTGCAACGAACCCTTACCTTTTTCCTCCATTCCCTCCCCTCCCCCATCCCTTCGGATCGAGAAAGAAAAGAAAAACCCCCATTATTATGGAAAACAAGTTCCGGACACCTGCATCCCGCATGATATGATCCCACATCTCTTCTCCTTCTTCTTCTACACTCCCGAGATGCAATGATCACTCTCCTTTCCCCCCACTACAAAGCCCAGGAAGTAACCGAGACCGACCTCGTCATCGCTTCCCTCGCTTGGGGCTTCACCATCGGGTTCGGATGGCTGACGACCTGGACCGCCGTCAAGCAGACCACGCAGGTCTACCGCCGCCATGGGAGGCGCGTCTTTAAGAATGCATACGTTTGGATGATATGGTTGGAGCTCTTGGTTTGCCTCATCTTTGCTGTCATCTGCTTCCTGCATTTACTTGGCTATATACCCCCGAGGTGAGATGCCTTGCCCTTGTACTCCTCCTCCGCTCACTGACAGTCATCCCTGCAGCTTTGCTTTTTATTTCACAATTCGTAAGTTGGTCGTCTCCTTCTGATAAACACCCCTCCTAACATCCCCTTCAGTTACGACATGGGCTCTGCAGGTCCAATTCCTGTTGCAGATTATCGTCAATCGATGCTCCATCCTCCTCACAGATAAAGTGAAAGCATACCGCCTCAAGGTAGGCGTCGCCATTCTCATCACGGCCGTCAACATATCAGTATACAACATTTGGATCCCTGCTCGACTGCAGATATCAGAGAGATACATCTGGATCAACGAGTGGTGGGATCGCTGCGAAAAGGTCATCTACCTCCTCGTTGACGCCGCACTCAACCTCTACTTTATCCACGTCGTCCGCGTCAACCTCATCATCCATGGCCTCACAAAGTACAAGAGGTTGACGCACTTCAACATGTTCATCATTGGCTTCTCCCTCAGCATGGATATTCTCATCATTACCATGATGAGTTTGAAAAACACCTTTGTGTACGTCATTGCCACTGGCCTCTCTGACCGCTTGTTGCTAACCTCTCTTAGCTACATGCAGTTCCACCCACTAGCATACACTGTTAAACTAAACATCGAAATGTCAATGGCCGACCTCATCGGAAAGATCGCCCGAGACAAACACTGCGGTGTTATATCAGAAGGCACCTTTTCAAGTACCATCAGCGACGGCCAGTACCACCTCGAGTCCATCGATCAGAGATCCACCACCGACAGCCAGAGGAGACTGTCGGGCCGAGACGAGTTTGGCTTTGTGGCCAAGCCGAGAAGGATCCTTCATTGCTGTACAAGGCGCACAGGCGAATTTCACAGAGAGGTTCCAGAGGAGTTTCCGGAACCATGAAAGCACAGCATACTAGAATATTAATACATTATTGTACATATATACAGCACATGTAATACATACTGTTTAGATTACTTGGTCATGGCGGAGGATTGTATCAAATCATGTGTAGTATCTATCGAAACCATCGAGGACTCTTCATAAAAGGCAGCTAGAGAGTGCTGTTCTTACTGATGATTGTTGCCATGTCTGCGTTGTGGACGACCTTCTAGGTCGGTTATTCCAGCTTCAACTATGATAAGGAACACATTTCCAATACATCATAGCGTCGCATCTCAATGCTAACATGGTGGCCTGTCTTGTAATAAACATTAACAATACCAAGACCACAAAAAATGCCCAGCCAATTACTTGTCAACCTAATTTTCCTCACGGCTATTCATAAAGGAGCCCACGTCCGTGACACTAAAAGCTTCTCCAAGCGAGTCAATCGTGAAACCTGCACGTAAACTCGTCGGCGCAAAAGAAACGTATTTCTGCCGATAGTGGCACATAAACTGTCCCCAGAGCATTTTCTGGACTTGATCCATGTGCCTGTCGTGATCCTCCCTCGTCGACGAAAAGACCAAGATGGCGTTGTTGAGGAACAAGCAGAAAGAATGATCTACCCCAGGTGTAAAGTAGATTGCCTCTCTGATCTCCTCGGCCGTATGCAATGTATCGAATCGCCCAAAGAAATTGGCATGTTCCAGATTTTTAGAAGCACCTTCGACGTTTGTCGTCCATACTCCTGTATGCGGCAGCAAATCCAACCAAAGGATTTCAGAATGAGTTGCTTGGAAATCTTTAAATGTCGAAATCATGATGAAGGAGTAGCTGCTCCTTGATCAGCAAGAGAGTGATGGGGCTTGTGCTGGATACCGCTTGATTGATCGATTTGAGTATCACGCGCAGAGAGAGCCGTGCTGCTCAGGCAGCAAAGTAAGATTACTGGGCTCCCCGGGGCGATGCTTGAAATATTCGACTAGGCTCAGAGGTGAGGGAGCTTTGGCGTGAAAGCTTTGTCTAGTCTCCGGGTTCTTGACTGGGGAGAAGGATGGCCGCTTATGACGAGGTCGGATATGAGTAGGGATAAGGTCGTCCTCTGAGCGCACCCTAGTCTGCGAGAGCCGGCGGAGAGGAATTAAGACTTGATGGACTTTTCCGTACCACTGCAATGACTCTGTAAGTGTGTGAGTGTGTGTGAGTTGTGCTCGAAGTTGAACATCTACTAGTCTGCGTTCTTTGCGTTGGGATCAAGTTCAGGAGGAATGAGAGAGGGAATCGAGAAAGCACAGCCCTGATATACTCGAGATTCTCAATCTAGATTTTAAGTTGAATCAAAAACTGAACTCCTGTGGTCTCAGAAGGTGGGTCCCAAAGATTTCTCATGTCCTGTCCCGAAAACCTTGATCATCACCATCCCTCGTCCCAAGAGACTATTCTGATGGGGCGTGCCAAGGCATCTTGGAAATGAATTCCTCTCAGATCTACACATACTATTAGTCAATCGAGGATATATAAAATGCACCATGGTAAATTCATCGATAGCATCTTCATTTGTGACTCTACCTACGCTGAATGCATTGACCTTGAGATCTAAGCATGCTATCTCAGTTCTAGAATAGCGCCTCGATAGGACTAACCTCATGAATGAGGAACAAGATTAGAATTCAGGCTCCAACGGGTGTAAAATTTGGTCACGATGCATCAAACACTTTGTCTTGACACTCCCCGCTGCTCAAGGTTTTCACTAAACATGAGAGTAGATACATTTGAAGTGTTCATGTGGCTCAGCAGATATCAACATGGAAAATACAAAAAACATGGTCTCATTTCAGGCGCGTTTCTCAATCTCGGCCATCAACTTCTTTTCCCTTTCCTTGACATCTTCAGACACAGTATCCCCGAAATCCTCCATCTCAGCAATCCGTCTAACCACAACCTCTCCTTCCTTGAACGGAATCTTCTTAGCCCAGCCCAAAGCTTCATCCACGTCCTTGGTCTTCAAGATCCACCAACCACAAACGTGGGCCTCCTTTTCGACGTCAAAGGGTCCCTTGGTAACTTGCGCGGGGCTATCAGAGGAGTAGGTGAGGCGATAGCTGTCAACGTTTGTTGGGCGGAGGCCATCACCGCTGAGGAGGACACCGGCGGCGTGGAGTTGCTCGTTGAAGGTGGTCATCTCCTCGAAAATCTCGGGGGTGGTTGCATCTGGGTTTTCGGCCTCGGGTGAGGCTTTGATGAGGAGCATGTAGCGAGGCATGGTAAAGAATGGTCGGAATTGAGTTGATGACTTTGGTTGACCGGTAGACAACAAGCTTGTGATAGTTAGGGATGATGCTAATAATTAAGGCCTGAATCCACCCTTTTATCTTTCAAAATCGTCGTTTGCTATCGTGAATGAATGCCAGGCTTGGGGGCGCTTTCGTATTGATCGGATTCGTAGTCCAAGGCAGCTCAAGCAAATGGCGATCAGCGGCGTTGGTTGAACCAATAGCTGAAACTCAATGACCACTGCTGCCTATCGCCAAGTCTCACAAATACAACAATTCCATCAGAACCGGCGCTTTGATTACCCGGGATCTGCACATCGAGTTCCGGAAACCTTATATATGCACAATGTTACAAGTTTAAAGGGTGTTTTCTTGGTGGTCTCGGATGTCAACGAGTTGTTAGAGAAGTATCCATTGGTAGGGTTTCCAGGCAACCGCAGCAATTGACCAACCAAATCCAATCATCGAAGTTCAAGTGTCTTCGCTGAGCACTTGGCAGAAGACAACGAGAGCAAAAAGAAAACCAATGCTTTCCGCAGCAAAAGAGTAAGTTAATCTCCCCACCCAGAATCGAACTAGGGACCTTTCGGTGGCAATTTTCCAGTTACAGCCGAACGTGATAAACCAACTACACCATGCGGAGAAGATATTTGATGGAAGACAGCTTCCGGCATGTTGACTATGAAGGAAACCCTCACACTTGCCGATAAGTTGAGAAGTTGAAGAACTCTGTAGTAGAGCATTTTTAGGTGGGTGCTTAAAAGTATCCCAATTAATGATTCATGAGCCAACCGAAGCCTCGGAATTTCCGGGGTTGTAATTGTTACTCAATGCCCATAAACGGCAACATGCACCTGTTCATTCGATGATATTCAACAAGGATAACATGCCCTTTACCCAAAGACAAGGGCTCAAGTACACGAAATGCTCTCCTCAAATTCGGACCTGCCCCATTAGGAAAATCACGACTTGAAGACGGCACAATTTGCAATTGTTTCACAGCATCAAAAGTGGTCATATCACTCTCTTAGCCTCGGACAACGCTGTGTATAATCCTTGGTTGTCGTTCGCATCATTCGGTCCCAGATGACGTGCTTAGCTGTAAAGCTGACTCTACCCGCATTGTGGTCCGACCTTTTGCTCTCGTGTGGGTTTTGTCTATCCCGGCTTAGGAAACTGAGACGTGCATCTTTTGATTGCCAACTCCACGTTGCGTGAAACCTGTTCACAGCAGAGATTTGTTGGATCATTGTGACTTGGTGTTGGTTTTGTAGAGATATAAATATGGGGGCTCATCCTAGATGCATCTTCAGCAGCAGTTCGGAGAGCCGCTTTTAAATAACACTCCGCCATGGCTGACATATCGGAGAAAAGCGACATCGAGTCGCCTTCGAAAGAAGCAGAAAAGACTCCTTCTATCGTCAACTCTACCAAGAGCCAGCCTATTGAGCCCCCTGCCCCTGTAAAAACCGAACAACATGTGCACAGGACCGGCGCAGATGCAGCTCTCGACCTGCTAAACGAGACAGGTGGTATCAGCGAACCATTCGACGCTCAGAAAAACAAACGACTCCAACGTCGCATCGACACCCATATCATGCCTCTAATTTGCATCGTCTACTTTCTACAGTACATCGACAAGACTGCCATCTCTTACGCAAGTGTCACAGGCATCATCCAATCAACTGGACTGGTTGGAAATGAGTTCAACTGGGTTGCCTCCATCTTCTTCTTTGGTCAACTTGCCTTTGAATTCCCGACCATCCGACTCTTGCAGTTATTCCCGCTTGCCAAATATGTCTCTGTCAACGTCACTCTATGGGGCGCTACGCTTGCATGCATGGCCGCTTGTACCAACTACTCGAGTCTCTTGGCATGCCGCTTCTTTCTTGGCGTCTTGGAGGCTGCTATTGTCCCAGCGTGGGTCCTCTTTACGTCTCAATGGTACAACAAGAATGAGCAAGCCTTCCGTGTTGGCATTTGGTTTTCTGTCTGCGGCATGGCTCAGATGTTTGGTGGCTACTTTGCATACGGCGTGGCTACCCATGTTGGAAAGGACCCGGATGCTGCCCTGAAAGGTTGGCAGGTCATTTTCCTGTTCCTCGGTCTTCTCACAGGTGTTGTGGGATTGTCTTTCTGGTTCATCATGCCAGACTCTCCAGCCGTCGCCGGGTTCTTGTCAAAGGAGGAAAAGGCCCTCCACTTGCAGAGAATCCGTGGCAATGAGCAGGGAATCGGATCTCAGACGTTCAAATGGAGTCATGTCCGGGAAGCCTTGACTGACACCATGACCTGGCTTTACGCCTTTTGGGTGTTTGCCGCCAACATCCCCAACTCTATCGCAACGAGTTTTGGAAACATCTTGGTCAAGGGAATGGGATACACAAGTGAAGAGTCTCTTTTGCTGGTCACACCTCTTGGTGCTTGGGAGATTGTCTTTTTGATCGGCTTGACATACGCAGCCATGAAAACGAGACAGCGCCTGTACTTTTGTATCCTTGGTCATATTCCTGCAATTATTGGTGCCATCCTCATGGCAACTACGGAAAAGGTTCCCGCCCTTATCGGATACTACACAAGTGGAGGAATTCCCATCGGCTGGACGACGATTCTCGGACTTCAAAGCTCCAACGTTGCCGGTTCTACAAAAAAGATCACCGTGTCTTGTATCGGAACCATTGCCTACACGGTTGGCAACATCATCTCGCCCCACACCTTCCAAGCACGAGATGGTCCGAGATATCTTCCGGCAAAGATTTCCATCTGCATTATTTACTTCCTATGCACTGTTGATTTGTTCGTCATGCGATGGGTCTTCCAGAGGAGGAATAGGCTGAGAGATGAGGCCAAGGCAGCACAGGGATCTGAGTACCAGGTTGAGGATAATCACGAGTTTCTTGACTTGACGGATTTGGAGAATAAGGAATTCCGCTATGAACTGTAATTGGTGATAGAGGAGGATAACAGCATCATTTGAAGGATGTAAGGTACGGACAAAGGCAATGAATACCACTTTATTACCTTAACACATACGATGTTCTCGGGCTTTCTAATCATCATGATTGTCATCATCATCACAAGTCACGTTGATTAATTCTACCAAGATCCGGATCCAAAGTTAGATCGTGGCTGCGTTTGCCCACCTCGATCAACGTGGTCGTCTCGGTCATGCACGTGGACTCCAGCCACGGAACTTTCACACGGAGTACCTAGCTCAGGTATTGATTCAACTATTTCCTAATTTCTAACCTGAACAAGTTAAATGTTTACCAATCGCTCCTCGAGTTGTTTCCTATCGACTTTACGGTCGCGGACTGTGTCCGTGAAATATGTCAATGCTGGGCACTGAGTCGTCCTCCCTATGCGTTCTTCGGCCCTTGATTTGAGACCCACCGTCCAGAATAAGCTTACATTCAAAGGCGGCTTATGTGGCTTTGCCGCAGCTGGTCATTGATTACCACAAAAGAGCTAGTCTAGTGAGCGCTTCGTATCAAAGTGGAGGAGAAGGAGGCGTCGAAGAACCCGTCGTATACCCTCGGATCTGATTGGCTAGAATCCTCCGACGTCGACGCTGATCATCATGGAAGGCAAGCACTTATTCAACGCCCAAGAAACTAGACCCAACATTGTAGAGCTATTGTTACGAAGATACAGTTGATTAGTCTCCGGAAGATCCGAGACAGTAGTGTTTTCAAGTTGCTTGTGGACAATTCACACAATGGCTTTGAGTATAAGAAGAGACGCTGGTGCCGTCCCGTTTACTCGATCACTCACTTATCTTCTCATTTAGTTCTCCTTCATTACCTGGCATCGCACTTTTCACTGAAGATGATTTTGAGCGCCTTCGGCCTATTTGCACTTCTTGTGCCATTTGCTTCTGCGAGCAAGACAAAGCCAAACATCATCCTCATCTTGGTGGACGACCAGGATGTGCATATGGAGTCGTTGAAGCACATGCCATTGTTGAAGCAGCATATGACAGACGAAGGAACTTTGTATCAGCGCCACTACTGGTATGCCTCTGATCCAAACATCTGCCACGTCAAGGCTAATTGAATGGAAACAGCACCACCGCCATCTGCTGTCCCGCTCGTGTCAGTATCCTCACTGGCAAGATGTCGCACAACACGAATGTCACTGATATTGTCGCTCCATATGGTGAGTTTCTATATTTACACTGTTCAAGGTCTTTCCTAGTGCTGATCTGTTCCAGGTGGATATCCCAAGTTCGTTAGCCAAGGCCTCAATGACAACTACCTGCCGGTGTGGCTTCAGGACGCGGGCTACTCCACGTACTACGCTGGCAAGCTCTTCAACGCACACACTACCGACAACTACGATAAACCTTACGCTGCTGGTTGGACTTCTTCTAACTTCTTGCTCGACCCATTCACGTATAGCTATTGGAACGCCACATGGCAGGAGGACCACAAGCCACCCGTCAACCGCGAGGGATCTTACAACACCGACGACCTTGCGAACAGTACCGTCAAGTACATTCGACAGGCGCATTCTGCAGGGAAACCCTTCTTCATAGGAAGTGCTCCTATTGCGCCTCACACTGAAGTCATCACAAAGCCAGGCTCGTACAATGGCAACTTTTCACTCGACGACCCTGACTTCCAGCCTGATGTAACACCGCCCAAGCCTGCTCCTCGCCATGCCAACATGTTTGCCGACCTGAAAGTTCCAAGGACGCCTGATTTTAACCCGGAAAAGGTGAGTTGTGGCAAGCCAAATGCAGACACAGACCCTAACATCAAGGCTCTAGCCCAGCGGCGTGCATTGGGTGGCCAAGCTTCCCCGCCTGAACCAGTCCGACATTGACTACAACGACGAGTTTTTCAGGCTGCGTCTTCAGTCACTCCAGGCCGTCGATGAGATGGTCGAAAGGATCGTGAAAGAACTCGAGTCCCTCGATATCCTGGACAACACTTACATCATCTATACGAGCGACAACGGATATCACATTGGACAACACCGTCTTCCGCCAGGCAAACAGTGCGGCTTCGAGACAGACATCAACGTCCCTCTTCTCATTCGAGGGCCAAACGTGCCCAAGGGTATGGTCAGCAACGCCATGACAAGCCACACTGACCTCGCCCCATCCATCTTCCGGATGGCTGGCATCACCCCACGACCTGACTTTGATGGCATCTCGGTGCCTCTCACCAGAAAGGAAATGACAAGGGGAAAGCCCACCCGACCTGAGCATATGGGAATTGAGTTTTGGGGCCTTGCAATGGACGAAGGCCTGAATGGTGAGCGGGTTGCTCCTTTGATATAGAGAGATATGCTGACTCGGGCAACTCCAGGCACGATGATAACCATTAACAACACGTACAAGGGAATTCGACTGCATGGCGAAAAGTTCAACCTTTACTACTCGGTTCAGTGCACGAATGAGCATGAGTTGTATGACATGACAGTAAGGACCTGGGACTCTTTTTGCTTGCCTAGTCTGCATATTCTTCTAACACGGCATAGGCCGATCCTTACCAGATGAACAATCTCTTACCTTCTGGCCCCAACTCCACAGGAATACCCATTGTCGACTATGCCAAGTCAAAGGTCAGGATTAATGGTCACTCCCTTCTCCGAGTTGTCAGCCGTCTCGACGCGCTCATGATGGTCATGAAGAGCTGCCGCGGAGAGACATGCATCAAGCCATGGGACGTTCTGCATCCCAAGGGGGATGTCAACTCACTGGAGGATGCCTTGCAGAAGAAGTACGACGATTTCTACATGCGCTCTGCTAACGAGAACTCTGTCAGTTTTTCCATGTGTAGGCAGGGGTATATCGTAGGCTCCGAAGGGCTCCAAAACCCTTTCATTTATGAAGGTTATTGATTTGGGGAACTTTTCATAGAGTATGGATATTGGAATTAGTCTTGAACTCTGGGTTTCTATCCTTCTTTTGTTTCTTGTAGGATTCCCTTCTTGGGATGTTCCCTCTTTGCTTCAAAGTGTGTTTTTTATAGACATTGAATACTGTATCGAAAGACAACATTCTCTCTTTTTCTCCGCGACGGATCACAATCTCGAAAGATTTTCTGTTTAGTGTTTCCAGTTTGCTTCAATTACTCACCGCTCTTTGATCGCCAGCAGGCTCTGTAGGTGGCTAGCTAGTGTTGCCCGTTGCTGAGAACCACAGTAGGTCTGATCTTAGGTTTGCAAAGTTCGACCTTCAAAGTGACTTTGAACCCTCTAAGCTCTCACACGAGGGTGACCGGCACCATAGAAAGCGTGAAGAATGCAGTCTGGCATTAAGAGAGCTGTTTTGAAGACGTGGCCTTCTCCCAAGGAAGCCATCGGCCACAAGAACAAAGAACATGACCACTAGCACACATGAGCATTGGACCATGATCGCAAAACACACCTCAACTTGGAATCTGGGGTCCCAAGGTCGGTCTCATAGTCATGTCGCTAGTTACACTAGTTGGTTCATACCCTATTAGCCCCCTACCCAACCGTTCGGAGCATATTGTTAAAGTTGTCGCTGTACCTAATTGGTCTCACAGAGCAAGAGCAACATTTTGACTCCGTTGATTAACTCAAGATTTCTGGAGTTCTCCTTGCGCAGATGTACACAGCTCGTCTTCAATCACGGATGACCTCTGTCAGTTGAACAAGAAGGGCACCTTTCTCCCAAAGCAAGAAGGTCTTTTGTTCATCCCAGACCTTGCTCTCCTGCAGTAACTCAAGATCAAACTTCCAAAGTAGCCGAGCAAGAATAAGTCGCATTTCAGCGTATGCGAGGCTGGGGCTTCAGTTTAGTACCAATCCATGGGCTATTGCTGTGATGATGGGAACAACTTACTTCTTTCCAATACAATTCCTAGGGCCTGCAGAAAACGGTTGAAGCACATCTTTGGAGTCATTGCTATAGCGAATGTCACCAAGCCAGCGTTCTGGAACAAAGTTGTCGGCGTCACGAAAGTTGGATTCGCTATGGAATGCTGCCCAGTGAGGCACAGATACCCGTGTCTAAGGTTTGAGAATTAGCAAAGGTATGGCGATATCATTTATAATGACTTGCCTTCTCGGGTATCCAAAATCGGTCCATAATCTCACCTCCTGACGGAACAAGCCTCGGTAGACCAGTTGGCACTGGAGGGTCTGTGGGGAATTAGCAACAATCATGCTTATCAAGACGGGGTCTTACAGATGCGGAGTCCTTCATTCAGGACAGCCAGAAGGTAACCAAGTTGATTGACACGCTCCAGTGTAATGTCATCTTCGGCATCAAACCTGGACCGGATCTCAGACACCAGTTTGTCAAGTTTCGCCTTGTTCATGAGAAGCTGGAATGTGACGCCGCTGAGCAGGGTGGCAGTTGTTTCGCTCCCAGCAAGAATCAACATGTGTGAATTAATAGCAATCTCGCCATCCGACATCCCCTTCTCGTCGTTGTGGCGGAGGATGTAGGAGATGAAATCTGCCCTGTCGGTGGTGCTTGCAACCCTTTTCATGGCGGTTTCACGGCTCAGCTCAAGGTGTTGCTTGGAGGCCTTGATCAAGTGTTTTGGTGTAAGGTAAGGGATTAGAGATCCCATGTTGAGGTATTGGGCAACTTGTCGATAGGGAATCGCTTTGACATGTTGAAAGACTAGACGAACCCAAGGATGATAGCCTCCGCTATCGAGACATCCAAAGGGTTCACCAAAGGAGAGATCTCCAATCAGATCAAAGGTCGCAAAATTATACCAGGAAACAATATCAAT
The DNA here is from genome assembly GCA_003947045.1 of Fusarium ambrosium. Lineage (NCBI taxonomy): Eukaryota > Fungi > Ascomycota > Sordariomycetes > Hypocreales > Nectriaceae > Fusarium > Fusarium ambrosium. The sequence goes on from NIZV01000033.1 coordinate 177,476, forward strand.
AGCCGCTCCATCATGTGCCTTCTGGGTGAGCCGTTTGATGAATTTGTCAATGTATAGGTTCAGAATGCCCTCCTGGCTTCGAAGTGCCTTCTCTGAAAAGGCATGCGACAAGAGTCGTCGGAAACGCTTGTGGTCCTCATGATTGGCGTTGACGATGGTGGGATCTTTGTGGCCTCGTCGATAAAAAGGGGGGTCTTTGACAAATGTCTCGTCTAGGCTAGACTTGTGCCCATAAATCTGCTTCAGGGCACTGGCAGTGATGAAAGAGACATCTGTAGGCGCAAATCTAACGGCAGGTCCATAACGATCGTGCATCTTCTTTAGAGCCAGATGCCAGTCGCCACGCAGCAGATGGACATAGTAGGGCAACGGAGAAGCGCCGTAGAGTTTTGGGCCTGGGACCTTGGCAAGGGGGTGGAAGAATGCATAGTAGGTGCAGCGCAAGAACAAGTAAAATGCAGCCTGATGGTATTACTGTTAACAAGAACATCTATAGTTCGAAAGGACGTTCTTACAGTGAGTGAAAGGATCCCAGCAACGGCAATGAAACTGGCTAGATGTGAGGAAAACACAGACAGAACGGACATTGCAGCGAAGATTGGGGGTCCAAGTAATGATGAAAATAGAAGAGAAGTAGCGAACAGAAGCGACGCTCCCTGCTTATATCTAAGCGGCACATGCAGATCTATACTCAAATATCCCCCAAAAGAAACCCCTGACGAAATATTCCATGGGGCATACCATACTCCGCGGACTAACCGGCCGCTTTAAACCCGGGAACCCGATTTTCAGGCCACAATTAGATGTGATCTGCGCTTCACTTGACATTTTAGTGATTTACGAGTCACGGCAGTTACACCTACATACGTGCCACGTCGTTTCAGGGTATCTATGTGGACCACGGGCATTTGAAATCCTATGCCGACTACTGGTCCAATGCTCAAATAAGACCAGAGTCCGTCTCTCCGGGGCAAAAGTTCCCACATAGAAAACGGAAACATGAGGCGCTCTGGACCTCGGGCTACGGAAACGGAAACATGAGGCGCCGTCAAGGACAGGTAGATCTTTTCCCAGGGGGGTGCCATACCCATGACATTATTTCTACCACATATACCAGCTATACCCCTGCCTCGCTGTTGAAACGATTTTGGGGCCTTCTATAAGATAAACAGGATAAGAGATACCGGCGTCCAACATGGAGCATCCTACTATGTGAAGATGTTATCAACGAATTCAACAGAATTGTCTCAACAACCTCCAACTCAAGACTTTCCTCCATCTTTGACTTTGACAAAGCCACCAATAACATAGTGACCAGCACCTCCATCCATTGTGAGCACAGGTGGGAGAAAATGATTGCTGAAAGAGCCACCAGCACCTGTTCGAACCTTCCAAACCTCTTTTCCCGTCTCAAAATCAAGAGCGCTCAGGTAATATACATAACTTCCTTCCTGTGCCAGTTTGTAGTCCTGAGTAGGCATGTAGAGTAGGCCAGTCTTGGTGGACAAGATGGGGGTGATGGTGGTCCGGATACTCTTGTTATACCAACGAGTAGTGCATTTTCCCGTCTTGTCATCGAAATCAATCCGAGTAAGCCCTGGACCCACGGCACTGAGGTCGTTGAAGGGTCCGTTGAGGATCTCAGGGTCAGAGTCCGTTCCATCACCAAAGGGAGGATCTTGCAGCTGTGCGATAGGGGGGCCGTTGTAGAAGTTGCTAAAGATCATGCTGTAGGTTGACTTGCCGTCCCAATGGTTGACAGCCACATTCTCGTTGCTGCTAGAGCCTTTATCAAATAGCGGGATGGTGCAGAGTGGTTTGGTGTCGTTGTTGAGAGTAGAGCCTTGGGGATAGACGATGACGTTGACTTGGTCGTTGGCATTGTCGGTGAAGGCCACATATTTGTGTCCAAGGATTGAAGGTGTCGAACCGGAACCTCGAGATACACCGCCTTTCTTAATGCCATCTCCAGCCTTGTATGGCAGCTCTGCAATGACCTTGACTCCCTCATCGCTCGCCTGCATGTAGAAAAAGGAACCGGATGCATCGGCATGGTCAGCGAACCCAGCTGGTCCAGTAACCAGATAAACGTCGGTTCCACTGATGGCGAATGAGTTCTCAATAATCTTGTCCGGCAGCTTGAAGGTGTGCACGTTGCCATCTGGTTCCGCGTACCCGAGGGTTGCCGTGTCGCCAGCAGGAAAGCCAGCACCGGTAAACCCTCCTGTAGTGAACCATAGGTTTCCAGCCGAGTCATAGGAGGTGCTGAGAATGAGCTCGTTTGCTGAAGTCATGTTGGACAAGTCGATGTCACGTCTGGTCACAAACTTCGTCTTGGCTCCATCACCGACAATCTCCAGGTCGAGGATGTGACGACTGGCCGTCGCGATGGTGACATGTCCATCAAGCAGTTGCATGTAGATCATCAACGTCTGGGAAAGGTCTGATGGCTCGTCGGGCTCCGGATAGGTGGCTTGAATCTCAAAGGTATCCGGGTTAAGGGAGACGATGCAGGTGGTATTTTCTCGGCACTGGTTGGCGGCCAAGATTCGATCCTCCCCGTCCCAGAACATGTTGAAAGGAGGAGCCATTTTGATTGCCTCAACCTTGGGATTGATTCCCAGGGGACCTTCATAGTCTTCAGAGCGAGTGTTGCCAGAGTCTCGATGAACGCTTTGGGAACTAGGTTCATATCGTGTCTTTTGTCTCATGGGGTGTCGCACAGCAGGGCGTCCAACGTAAGATTGGCCTCGGAGTGGTTGAGTAGACTTGATCGTTTCTGCCTGTTGAGAGTTTAGAATAGGTGTGACTGAAAGTTGACGGGGCGACCTACCGTAGCTGCATTCAAAGCTGAGAGCAGCAACATGCTCTTGAGGAAGGGAGCCATTTCGTAAATCAGGTTGAGGGTAGTTGAGACTGATGATCGGAGGATAAGCAAGCTATGAGGATCTTCTCTTCCCAGAGGTCTTGAAGCTATATATATTCGACACATGTTACCCTCGGGCAGTTTCAATGTCCGATGTCCGTCACCTAATTTACCTACCTAACCCCCATGGTCTTGCTTTGGTGAACTTCTAAATTACTTCTCCCCTGACTGCTTGGCCAATCGTGATAGGTTAAAGCATAGCCATATCCATCTAGATACAATACGAAGTAAACTTTCCAAATGCCGATCATGCCTTCGTCCTAGCAACATACCCATGTTATGCCTAGTCATGCTAAGCCACTAAACTTCCGAAGTCAACAAGGGCCTCGTTGCATTGACCAATCAGACTTGAGTCTGTACGAACAAAAGATGAAAATCTCGGCAGAATAACCATGAGGCTTCCTACGGAATCTTGCTGCGATCCGTGAGCCGGCGTAGCCACTCTCGGTCTTTCAACGAGGCAATCGGAGGTGGACTAAAGTATTCTTCCCATAACCCCCTACGCACAATATCAACAGGCAACTTCAGCCACAGAATTCATAAGATGTTGCACTCCTTGTTAAGCCGAATGTGTACTATATAAAATAAAGTTACAATCTGTCATGGTTGTCGATAAGAAAAGAAACCCTTGCCCTGTTCTCAACAGAAAGGGGCCACCGCAACTCAAGCTCCTGAGTGAATATAACCTGCCCATTTAGTCCAAGTTGGATAATGCCGTCGGACCTCGATCACCGCCTCCCTCAAAGCCAAAGCCACCATTTCATCGTCAACAGAATCAGGTGCAACGCCAATGAGATTCTCATAACAAGCATGAGCAATTTCAACACCGACCTCGTCTTCCACCGGCCACAAGGATCCAATGACATGAGAGAATCCAGCAATCTGCAGGGCCCCAGACATATGTAGGCCTTCATCCCCGAGGCGGAAAGTCCCCATGGAAGCTGTGGTGCAGGCAGAGAGGAACGCTATCCAGGGTTTTTGGAGATTGTTCAGGGCGAGAAACTGTGGAACGGTTAATTTGTCAACCTCCTTGGTGATGCCATCTTTGTTGAACTTCTCGAGGACAAGATGGCTCTGTGACGGGTCACCCCTATCTGCCACACCATGGCAAGCAAAGTGGACAATGTCACTCGTGGCGACGGCCTGAAGAGCAAGACTCGCTGTTGGTTGTGGTAGATGCTTGCATTTCCAAGTCCCATTGGTGAGATTTTCAATGACTTCCTTCTCCTTCCGTACTGCTGGCAGGGAGGCGTGGTTTCCGGGTGTTGTTTCCATTGTGATGATGGTCAAATCCAGTTTCTCCTGGTGTCTTCTACTCCTCAGTGTCTGAGACCAATTGGAACGTTGCCTGGCATGCAACAGAGCCTTGATTGATGGCGTGTACGATGATACTGACAGAGACAACGCGTCCTGGTCAGGGTCAGTCTCCGATGTAGCCGCGTGAAAAGGGAATCCTGCAGCGCCGCCAGATCCAATCCACCAAATCCGAGGCGGTTTGCCATCGCTGGGCATGGCACCCGCGCGTCTCAGCTCGTCAAAGACGGGTCGTACACAGTTTTCCCATAGCCAGCCTGCAAAGTCTGCCGAGGGCTGTCTCGTCTGTTTGGGAACCTTCTTCGAGATGACCTGGATCGCTCGCTTCAAAGGAAAGTCCACAATGGAAAATCCCGAAATCAGCTGCACGCCGAATTCCACAATCTTCTCCGTCTGGAGCCCCGAAAGTGGCACAACCAGGGTGCGGGAGTCGACGAGAATGATGGCATCACTTCTCAAGTAACTGATATTCACCAAGACGACGATGCCCTCTTTAGTGCATGACTTGAGACGATCAAGAGGAGGCTCACGAAGAAAGTCATGATGGCCATCGAGATTCCTAATCTTTTCGAGGCAGTTGGCAAGGTCTGCTTCAGCGGCCCTTCTTTCTCGTAGTCTGACCTCTCCAAGACGAGAGCTTTGAAGGTCAGATGGAATGTGCAACTTCGCCCTGAGGTCCAAAAACTCCTTCGCAAGGTCCTTGTCTGTTTCTTGTAGCTCCGACACTTCATCAGAGTTGTCCATGGCGAAACCCAATATCATAGCTCTCCCTGCTTCGAGCTGCGCAAGGGCTTCATCGGGTTCCCCCAGTTGTAGCAACAAGGAGCAAACTTCGGATGCAAGACCTGAGGTTTGTGAAACAACCTGCTGCTGATCTTGCAAAGACTGATATCTGCCGCAGACTCGGGGTAGCAGCTGCATGGCGGCCAAGCTGATTGGTTTTGCCTCTTCCCATCTGTGCTGGTTTGTGAGGATCCTGACCGCCCTTTGAGCAGATTTTATTCGCACCAGAGGCGAGCCATTTGGTGAGTATACCGATTCTGTATAGAGACTGAGAGGTTCAGTGAAGGTAGAACCGTCGGCGTCTGGATCATTTTCGAATAGCTGTTCCGCAAGCAGGCCACCGTGCCAGTCGAGGAGTCTTGCTCTATCTGAAGTATCATGTGGTGTCACATCAAGACATTTCCTTGATAGTTCGATCGCTTTCTCCAAATCCGCCTTTTCTCTGCAGTTTGCCTCTTTCCACTTGGTTTGGTAGGCCATTGAAAGGGTTTGTAGAAGACGGTGCATGCGTGGATCATTTTGACTAGCCAGTAGTATTGACTTTGTTCCATGGTCGATCGCACTCTGGATAGTTTCTTCTTCTTCACTAGATTCCACGTGTTTGTGTTTGTTAGACAGCGCCTCGCAGAGCAAAGAGTGTGTGAATCCGATGTCCACATGGCCGACGGGGTATCTCAGCAGAGCTCGGTTGAGGACCTCCACAGCCTCATCCAGATACTCAACTGCCAAGTGGCGGTGGTATGCACTGATCAAGATACTTCCAAGGTTCAGTATGTTAGTAGCCAACTTCACAATGTGTGGATTGATCTGGTTGGCTGCGGCCCGGTACTTTTCCACTGCAATGTCAAGAGCCTCGGTCTCCCCAGTCAGGTCGAACCTGGACGCCAACGCATCTGCCAGGTTGCTCGCTGCTAGCCCACGGACTTGCTCATACTCTGAGGAGAGCTCAATGGCTTGTTGGTATAAGCCAATGGCGTTCTCCAGGCTGGATCTGTCGGCCAGATGGTGGAAATGGGCTACATAAGCCATTCCAAGTTGGTTTGTCCATCGAGCCTTGTCGGGGTGGCTGTCTCCACAGAGCTCTAGCGCTCTCCTTCCGTTTTCGATGGCTTCTTGTACATCTAGAGGTCTTCTAGAATGCAGGTAGCGACAATAGTGCGCATATGAGAGACTTGCGTACACAAAGGCGACATCTGCAACGGGGCAGTCTGGCCGCTGAGCCAATTCCCTCGCCTCCAGTCCCATCATCACTGCACGATTCAGATTCGTGTCTGCATCGCCAATCTGAAGGTCTGACAAGTCTGGCAGAGACTCTGCAAGGTTTGAAAGGGCAAATATCCGAGTGTCGGCGCCAGCACCGGCAAGGTTTCGAGCAGCTTCAGCCCCCTCAATGCCCGCTTGCAGATCCTGGTGAGTTGCCGAAATCTGGAACCTATCCATCAAGAGCATAGAATATACTTGTAGAAACATCGGGTTCTCATCAACCACGTGCAGGAATGGGGCAAGAGTCTGGATGGTCCTTCTAAGCTCGAGAGGGTCCTGAGTCACCTCGAAGTGACAGCGATGAGCGCGTGCGTACATCACGAGGTAATCGGGGAAAAGCCCATTCCCCTCGTCTAGAAGCTGTCTAGCACGCTCCAAAAACGAGATAGACATTTCCAGATCTGGCATGTTTTGACTGCGCGTCTGGTAGCGTTCTAGGAGAGTATCCACCGTCAACAACAGCCTCCATGCCAGCTTCGGGTCCTCCAGCGGCGATGCATGCACTGCGCGACGTCTTAGATCAATCTCTTGATCATTAAGCTGGTTCCCTAGTTCATCGTTGCGACCGAGTCTTCTTCTTGCCGTGTGTGTGGCGAGGTGATCGAGACGAAGAGCTCTTGCAGCGTCTAGAGCCGGTGGCAAGTCATCGGACGGCATAGGGCCCAGCGCTCTAATGTAATCCTCCAAGAAGAAGTACAACTCCTCGTCATCAAGGAATAATGAAGGCATTCTTTCTGAGTTGTACTGGCCGCCCGACTGAGGGGTGGTTCGGCGGGTTCGATGAGTGCCATCTAACGTTAGATCTTGAGACGAAGAGTGCAGGACGCAAGTCAGGCTGAGAACCCAACCAGACATGCACCTCAAGTCCCATGGATGCCTAAATCACGTGTAGTACCCCTCAACTTTTACATCTAATTCTAAGCAGAGCTTTATTTATCACATCATCCACAACATCCACGCGCAGGCCAGCCCAGACAGAAGCAACATGTCCAACCCAAAGCATTTTGCACTCCTAATCGGCGTGGACTTTTACATCAAGAAGCCCCTGAACAGCTGTGTTCGAGATGTTGATTTACTGGAGACATACCTGAAGAGCCTTCAGCAGGATAAGAGGCTCGACATGTTGGAGATTACCAGAATGACGGCGAGCAACCCGACACATCAGACCCCCAACCCACGCAAACCACCAGAGGGCGATGAAACTCTACCGACCTTAGAGAATATTAGAACTTATCTTGCCCGAATTGCATCAGAATCTGCCAAAGATGATCATGTCTTTATTCACTTCTCTGGGCATGGCATGGTTTTGCCCCAGGGTGCACTGGCGCTTATTCCTTTCGGATGCGAAGACCACAATGGACGGCTACGGGAATGCCTCACTGGTGACGAACTAGCAGGCTCTCTCAACAATATGGTCACTAAGGGTGTCAAAGTCCTCTTGGCACTCGACTGTTGCTTCTCGGGCAAGATATCTCGTCGAAGCCTGCCAGATCCAGAGCGATACCTTCCTTTTATCGGCTTTTCCGATGCTGAGAGTGTCGAAAAGCCCCCAGCATCTGCTCATCTGGGTGCTACACACAATGGTTCAACTGTCCGAGGCGTGTCGGTGCGTGAGAACTGGCTCATGGACCCCAAGGGCTACACAATAATTACGGCATGCGGACCAACACAAGAGACGCACGCCCTCAACTTCGGCAAAGGGGAACTCTATGGAGCCCTTACTTACACGCTCTTCAAATCGCTTAAAAGATTAAAGTCACTGAATATGAGTCACATGGCCATCTTCCAGTTCATCTGCGCCAGGTTCAAAGCTATGATGTCCAACCAAATCCCTCAACTAAAGGGGAGTGGCGACTTTTCATTTTTCGGGCATTTACAAGGCTCAGATGACTCCTTCTTCCCCTTGGCTGTCTTCATAAGTGGGAAACTCATGATCCAGGCAGGGGAGATTATGGGGATTCATGAGGGCGACAAGCTAGTTTTGACTCCTCTGAATATCTTCACCCATGAAGTTTGGGACAGCGATTATGTGCTTGCAACCGCCCAGGGCGTGGGTGGAGTGACAGCCACTGTCAAACTCATTAAACCTGAGCCTAGGGATACTTCCGAGAAGATCAAGGTCGATGCTGGGTGGGTGGCCAGACCACTCAAGCTATGCCAGCATGTTTCGACTACAACAGATGGAGTAGCGGATCGATCAATTCAGGAGAGGTACTTGCAAGAGAACTCGCTGTTTCTACCCAACCTCACAGAAGCCACGGCACCTTTCAAAGCTAAAATCAACGACCAGGGTGGATTTGACATTGAAGACGCACAGGGGCAACGGGTAGACTTTGATGGACTCTCGCTGCTGCCAGCCCATTCCCCAACCACCCGCCCCCAGATCCTTCGTGTTCTAGCATACCTCTCAAGATACCACGAGATTGTGAATATGAGGCCCTTTCCAGAGGATGAGACACTTCGAGCAACCATCGACGTTGGGATATGCAACGAGTTGGGGGTTCCGTTTCCAAACACTGGGGTTATCAGTGTGGAAAACGAAGAAGAAATTTGTCTGTCTATTGTCAACAATGGTGAGGAGCCGGTGTTTGTGCATATACTTTATCTTTCAGGAGACTGGGAGATCGAGAACCTCCTTGCAGACGAGAATACGCAACTCCTTCCCAACAACCCGGCCCTAGAGGAGCAAGATCTTGCTGAAAGGAAGATCGAGTTGGTAGTGAGGATGACGGTACCAGAGCAGAATATTCTCCGTGGGATTCATAGTTGTGACGATATCTTCAAGGTGTTCATCACCGCTAGGCCTGCACCCTTTGCGCGCCTATCTGCAGTTAGACCTCTACTACGAGGGTCACCTGCCGAAGTCGAAGACGAGTTACGAGACTCCTGGACAGCATGGACGTTCCACATTCATACAGAACTGAAGTATACACCATTTCGTTGACTATGGAAGTGATTCTTGTCCTGAGACCGGCATCTGGCTTCATCGTTCATGCCTGATAGCTCACCTGTGCGGATATGGGAGATGTTCATCTTACTTTAGCTCCTCTAACATGCAATTGCTCTCTTTTCTTCCCCCCTCTACGGCTCCCTTTTGCAAATTCTCCCCATTAAGTGTTCCTAGCTACACTACGTCTATTTCTCACCTCGAATGCGCTTCAGTCAGCTGTTGGGTCTTCATTTGTTCTTCTCGTCTTATCTTGTGGTTTTCTTTTATTGGCTACTCTTTTATTCATCATGGCCAGTAACGGCAAGAATAAAATCTTATTAACTTACTTCTTACCCTCGTATTTTTGTTTTCTAATCACATATCCGCCGGGCGCAATATAAAAGAACACAATCTTGAACTCATACATCCACGTCAAGTTCCAAGACAACCGACCGCCGTATCAAGACACCAAGGACACGCGGGGCTTGATAGCTACGCCACTCTCTGCCACGCGGGGTGGAAAGGAATCGGAAGGGTTGGGCTGCCGGCTGCCGGGCCGGGTGGGATATCAGGCAGCGTACAATGCACAAATTGGGCACCAAAACCAGGCTGGCCGACAATAATTCTGATCCTGTCTTATCCGCACCATCAACGGTAAATTTAAACTGCCTTTCAAGGAACCCAAGATACCAATCATCCAGTCAGTCGTTATATCTCATTTAACTCCAACCTTGAGTGTTGCAGGACCTCAGCCCAACCCGTGGTTCATCACTGGCAAGCCAACATGACATCTGATCAGGACGGGTATGTATAATGTTGGTGTTCAAGCCGCCTACCTCATGGTAGCCCATTTGACACGCGAGTCATAGAGTCAGGAGCAGAGAAGTTAGCCCAGAATTCACCATCGACTATGATGAATCAAGACCATATGTCCAGGAGTACCCCAAAGTGAGTTCTGAGGCATGTGAATTGCGGCAATAATTGAGAGCTGATGCCGGGCAATAGGCTCCCAAGTTCAACACGGGAGACAAAGTTTTGTATCAGCAGGATAAGAGCATCCGCGCCGAAGGCCCTTTTATGGTAGCCTCGGTCTCTTCTGAGGGTAAATATCTTCTCTGCTTGGTCGAAGATGGCTCGGATGAACTAAAGCCTGCCAAAGGTGGGATGGAGATTGACGAGGAGCACCTAAAATCCGCTTAGGCATGTTGAATTGTCCAATGGAGCAAGATGGATGCTTCTCTCTTCTATCCCAAGCGCTCCCATTATACTCTCGTGACATTTCTAGCCGGGTTCTTTGTTTATTGTCTATTATTAAACCTCCTTACCTTACACCCCTTCCTTCCTAGCCCATAGCCACAGATCAAATTCGCAAGTCGTGCTCAATATAACAACGTAAGTATACAACGATCTTCTAGCTGAGTTATCTCGGCTTCAACTATGATAAAAAACATATTTCCAACACATCATAGCATCATATCCCAATGCCAACACAGTAAGTATACAACACAGTCCAGTACCATATGAATCCAGCGCTCAATCCATATCCTTAGATACCTTTTCGACCCACTCAAAGGCAGGATCGTATCCGACATGTATGTACCGGTGAAAAGTCCCCGTGATATCACGATACAGAACCTCCTGCTTCTCGTCTTCGCTCTTCATCTTTTCCTCCTTTTTCACGCCCTTCTCGAGCTTTCCAAACTTGGACGCGATGATCCATGCTTTGTAGTTCACAGATATTCGCTTGAGCTTAAAATGTTCTTCCCAGATAAACTTGGTGTTGTTGTTGCTGCTGGCTCGAGACATGAAACCTTGGAGAACGCCTCTCAAAATGTTAGAGCCGGGTATTTCTTCTCGGTTCTGGCCTAGGCGCCCCCAGCGATCATGCGGCCAGCAAGTAACACTGGTTAGATTGGGGCTTCCAGCAAGTGCTTCACCGATTTTATCCTATCGACAACTGTTAGAATAGTAACTAAAGGTAATGTAAGCAAGGGTCCTTACAATTTCACTCTCTTCCGGCGCAAACTGGAATTCCTCCAGGTTGGGTAGGTTGTTGATAATGGTGGTGACAGTTTCGGCCGACAGATATGGGATCTTGCATCCAGAGATGATTCCCGTGTATGATATCCTCAAAACCTTGAGGTTCTCATGCTTGAGGATAGCTTGCAGCAGCGTATCCGCCAATCCAGGATTGACCGTGTGTGAGTCAGGGTATTGGTTGTAATCCACAAGCTCCAGGGACGTGAGGCTATCGAATGAGGAGATGAAGGCGCATTGGGCATCAAAAGCCATCTGCTTCTGCTCGGGCGTCTCCACGTGTCGATTGTGTGACATGTGCACACTCAGGGTCCGCAGACTTATGCGCTCGTCCGGAGCTGAGGAAGCCAAACCTGCGAGATACTGGAAGAGGCGGTGTTTGCCTCCGGGTAGACGACCAAGTTTGAGCTCTTGCAGACCAGCAAAGTCAATCGCTCTTTGCATCGACATTAGGAATTTGTCTTCTTCAAATCTGACGCCAGAAAGAGTGAATGACTTGAGGGCGGCGAGGTTTTGTGGTTGGTTCGATTTGGATGCGGAAACCATCTTCTCCCAGTCTTCCAGAAAGCAGGTTGCGTATGCACTTGTATGCATGGATAGACCGCGAAGTGTCGACCTGGAGTTTAGTAGCATCGACCGAACCACGTTATCCTTGCCCGTGCCACTGCCCCAGCCGTAATCCTCAACACTTAGATGCTGCAGGTTCTTCAGTTTCGCAAGTGGTCGCATAGCACCTTCTTCAAACCCGTCTGTACTCACAGACAACGCTTTCAGGTTCTTCAGTGATACAATGCTTTTCGCCATTGGCCTGTGGACATGGTCAGCGCGTCATGGCCCATATAGTGCGAGCGGGCTAGGTGCCAAGTTACTCTGTAAGCACGTTCGCCTCGATAATCTCGAGATTGTTCAAGTTCTGAAAGGCCTCTTCCAGATATCTGGTGGTAATGTACTTGTGTTTTCGTCCTGGGTCGCACACACCGACGACGATGCTGCGGACATAGTCTGCACAAAGTGGCTTGGCGTTCTCATCAAGACGGGATGAGAATCGTTCCTGCTGGCCTTTGTATTTGCCTTCCTTCTTCAGCTGCTTCTTCTGGGCTATCGTGAGAAGAGGCTCGAGAGCACGGATGAGCTTTGGAATGTGGGCATGAAACATGGCAGCCACGGCAATTTGCTTGTAGAGATAAGGCATTGCGATTGAATAGTATTTCTTGCATGTGCGGCCCAGTTTGCCCAGAGTTGGTCGATCACCGATCTGGTGCATGTCATGTTAGCATCGGCGCAATGAAGTGCGTGCCTTGGTTCCTCACACTCTGCAGAATCATGTCGAGAATCTCTGGGGGCACGGACGACAGTGCATCATCATCGTTCGAGACGATTGAAGTCTGGACATTCGGTTGCCTAGACTTAGCCTTGGGCTTTGCTGGCTCTGTTGGGCTCTTGTTGCGTTTCGCAGCCCCTGTTGCTTTGGCTGGCGGGTCTTTGCGTTTGAGTGGGACAGGGACAGGCTGCGATTGTTGGGGCTCAGGGGCCACCTGAGCATCTTGGTTTCGAATCCTGGCGCTTCTCCTGAGAGACATTGCGTTCAATTGTTGCTACACGTTGGTTTGGAGGGAATTGAAAGGAAAGGGGGGCACATGGGAGGAAGACAATGCTAAAATAAGCTGACAGCAACACGCGAAGACGCGAAGGAAGCCTTAGGTAGGGAGGATCCAGGAGTCGCAGCGTTATCACGTGATGACGTGGTGTCGATGCAAGGGATGTTAGGCATCCTTCTGAACCAAGCCTAGTTCAGTAAACGCCGAATCACTCAGGGGGATCGATCCTGAGGCCAATATGAGCGAGTAGACAGTGCTATAGCCCAGTACCCGAGACATGATCCCCCTGGTCAATCGTAAAACCAGCCAGTCAGCGATAATGCGGCTTCCCACGCTCAGTCATTTCCCTCATTGTCGCTCCTATTGAATTGAATCAACATCAAAACAATTAAACTGCAAAAAGAAAATCGTGGTCAAAGAAAGGCAGGGGCAAAAAATGAGGTCCTAGCCAGGTTCGAACTGGCGACTTTGGAAGATGGAAATCAAAATCCAACGTCCTGACCACTAGACTATAGGACCATTTGCTCATCCTCGTTGAGCGAAGCAGTGGATTGGCTGTGCCACAGTTGGGACAGAGGCAAACTTCTTTGATTTATATATGCACAATTCGCAATCCAACCCATTTATCTCTAGGGTAGCGAGTTATGCTCTTTTAGCATCGGGACACTTAGTAATTATCTATGCCTTGCTATATTATATCATAGCGGTAGATTAATTCTTAGTTTCTTATATATTATTCTTTAATTATTACTATACTCTCTACCTAAGTATCTTTCTTTATTTACCCAAGCTAGCTTAGCCTTGTTGCTCACTCAGTGTTAGTCTAACCCTGTCAGCACTCAAAGTTCCGAGGCAACTCTGCCACGACAGGCCCCTATGACATGGAAACTTCATCGCCCATAGTCCTATCACTTTTTATCACATGCCTCCTAGAGGTGTTTCAAGTCTTACTTTAGCAATTTATTCTAACCAAGTCGCGAACATATTACTCAAAAGTCCTTTCAATTTCCACGAGAAACAGAGCTCAACTAGTAGTCTATCTCCAAGGTCTTTAGCTTACAGTAACCAAAACAGCCCTATGGTCCTCCCTGACAAAACCTCCCAGATACCACCAATCAAACTCCATGTCATTTCCCATTCAGATCCATCGTTCCAATCCTAAACAAACACAACCTTGGTGACAGTGGGAGTAGGCGCCTCAATCGTAACAGGAGAAGCGCTGGCACAAGAGCACGCAGTGAGGTAGCGAGCCTCTCCAGAACAGGCGCTGGCGTAGGTAGGAACAGACTTGGTCACATAGACAGTCCTGCAAGTTATGTTAGACTGCTCAAAGCGTGAATGGACAAGGGGACAAGGCTCACTTGGCGGGAGGAGTAGTGGTGACTTCAAGATAGGCGTTGCACTCGGCCTGGTAAGACGCCACGACTGCTGGGCCACGGAAGCCGGGGACAACAGCTCGGGCACAGTTGTCGCCGCATCCGGTGCGCTCCTGGAGCTCCTTGGGGATGGCGGCCACGATGGGGGCGAGGAGAGCGGCGATGAGAGTGAACTTCATGGTGAAGGATGAAAAGAGTTGAAGAGTGGTAAAGATGTTTGAATGAGTGTTTGATTGTTGAGATGTTGATGCTGATGATTTGAAGCAGTTGAAGGGAGACTTGATGCTCTCTTTATAGTTGATTTTGTCCACCTTCTAGGTCTCTTTCAGCTCAAGTCTGAACCCGCTCTGGAGACCCCCAACATCCCCTAAGCCATTGTCTAGACACCGTTGAACACACCGATACAAATCTCAACAGGGCCATAGTATCTCGAGGCTATCGCCACTTTTCCACCAGTTCTTTTACCCACGAGGTCCCCGTTCTTGGCGCATGGTAGCCGCCACGTTGGGAACGGTTTTAGCGACATGTAAAACGCCACGACTCCTAACCGTCACCAGCTGAACTCCATTCTAGACTGCGCCAAGCCCCTCACAAAGAACTGTGGACATTTGAGGGGGTTCAGCTTTTAGTCGTGGGATTTCTCCTGGGTCCATAACGGTTTTGGCGTAGACTGCTCCGAAAGAGGGGGGAACTATTGGAAGCTTTCATCCACGTTTTTACGGATAAGGGCTGAATGAGCTTAGTAGAGAAGCTAACAAGGAACAAAGACCGTTGAAAGGGAAAAGGTAGGTGCTGCAACGGGTAAGAGGGTCAAGCCATCTTTAGGGGGTCAGTTGACAGAATGCTCCGACTTGTCTGACCGCCCAACGCCTCATGTCAGGGGCATGGGTTTTGTCAGAGGGTTTTGAGTGGTTGCATGTCATATGCACAGGGGTTAAGGAGCCGAGACAGATGTTAGCTACGGTAGAGAGATCTGGTTCTGCGTCCAAGCAGGAGGCCGTTTTACGTTAGCACTGTCTCACAGACATTGGCCTCGGTGTATTGTGTGAATGAACGGCAGACCCTCAAGGATCTCAATGTATGTACGTGCAAAATAGATAATTACGGAGTTGAAAGAAAGAAATGATGTTTCGCAAATGCGAAGCATCCAAATGTGACTCTGCAGTCTGGAAGCCGATGTGATTCAGCAACAATCTATTTCCCACCCAGAGTCATCACCATACCTATCCCCACCAGACCACTCGATCTGATCTTTAGAAAGTGCTGTATCCCTCCCGAGTCAGCCATCCATGCCGTCGCGGATCCGAAGGAAGGTGATGTATCTTCCCAGGGTCCAGCGACGCGACTGCTTGCCCCAGACAGCCATGGGCAGAGACAGCATGAGGATGACAAAGCTCAGGACACCGAGCTCGATAAAGCAGTCCTGAAGGCCAGTGTCGATCCAGTAACTGCACACGAAAGTAAAGATGGTGGCAATGCTATTGTTGATGACGGCCACACCCACCATGCCCTCCAGCACCATGTCCGGGTAGCTGTCAGCCAGGTACGTGATGCTCAGGTCGCCCGCGCATCCGTAACCAAAGCCAATAAAGCCTAGAGCCACGTAGGGAACCGGCCAGTCCCAACCCTTCGCGGAACCAATGCCGAAAAGCCACATGCCCAGCGGGAAAATGACGACGCAGAGCACCATCAGGTACAGACGGAACTCAGCCTCCATAATGCCCTTGTTACGCTTGGCCATCCAGAGGATGAACTTGTCACTGCAGTAACCACCGTAGAAACAGCCGATGATGCTGCCAATCAGGCACGGGATGTTCATGTTGCCGACGGCTGCATCGCTGTAATTCCACGGAGGGCCGATCCAGTAATCCTCTTCGACAGTGAGGTAGAAGGATAGCGCGATGTTCTGCAGACCCCACTGCAAGCCAGCGAACCACACAGCGGGAAAGGTGAAAATGCGCATCGTGTGCCACAGGCGAAACAGGTACTGACGGACGCCCATGCCCTGAAGATTAGAGGCGGGCGTGATGAGGGCGATGCGCTGCCAGTATGTCTTGCGCTGCGAGTAAGACACGGACAGCCGATTGCGCTCTGTCTGCGAGCGACGGGAAGACTCGGTAATGTCCACCACACCGGCTTCAACGTCACCAGGGTCCTCGGACTTTTCCCTGCTCGTCTTGGTGACGAGATCGCCACCCTGGTGAGCCGGGGGTGGCACGGGAATGCCGTCGGGCTTGGCCGAGTTGGCCTCTGCATCGCGCTCGTCATTCTGCTGCAGGTCAAGGTAGCGATTCCTTTCAAACGCAGTCTCTTCAAGACCAAAGTAGAAGAGAAGCAAGGTAAACCCCGAAGCGATGGCGCCGACGTGACCGATCCAGCGCCAGCCAATGTTTTCGGCTAGATGGCCTCCGATCAGAGGTCCCACGTATGTGCCGACCGTGGTGGCCAATGTGTACAGACCCAGCGAGGTACCGTTCTGATGCTCGAACCAAATGTCGAGTAGAGAGAGTTGTACGACGGCTTCGGCGACTGATTCGGAGGCGCCGACAAAGAGCTGAGACCAGATTGTGTCGTTTACGTTCTTGAGGTGGCCGAACCAGATGTTTCCGATGAGACCCCATACCGTTCCAACCAGGTAGAGGATGCGACGTCCGTACAGATGGGTCGCGGGCGAACTCAGCAGCGTCCAGTATCCGATGGCGATGAACAGGACACCAGCGCCCGTGTTGAAGACGTCGTAGCTAATGCCATATTGCTCGTTAACGCCCACACCAGCCGCGCCGGCCGTGTTAGACGTCGCGGCGGTCAAGGCGACAATGTAGCAGACAAGGAACGAGTGCCATATCTTGCGCGTAAGGCTCCAGTTCAGAGGATCGTTGGGCGACTTTGTCGGAGGCGGGACGAGAATAATGTCGCCATGCTTCTCGAGTCCGCTGTCTCCCGACACGCTCGCCCACTCGTCGGTAAAGAGCCTTCTCGTGCCCGGGAGCACTTCATCGATGGTGTCGCGGCGGGGCTGGTCGTCCATCCGAGAGGTTGAGGGTGGTGGTCTTTGTTATAATCGACGTAATGGCAAACGGCTCCTTGGAGCCGCATTCACTCGAGGGGGTTATGGAGGATAGGTATGGGTGTGAAAGATCGCAATCGATAGTCAGCAAGACATTTTCCGATTTCGTTACAGAACTAGAGAAAACAGAAAGCTTCATCGAAGACAGGAAAAAGTTTTTCTCTTATACCGTTCTCGCCAAACAGCCCATGACAGGCCACACACAAGAACCCCCACTCGGGCCGCAATGGTCAGACCGGATCGATACCCCATAGGGCAGGCCATGTTACTCCTTGTGGTACGTTTGCCGAACGAACGGGTCGGATCCAGCAACGGGGAACCGGTTGATGTCATTGTGGAATGTCTAGTCTGGCGAATTGCTCGCGTGCGCAGGGGTAAACCCCCAGTCTCAAGCTGACGGCTTCTCCGCGACGCGTCTTTTTTTTTCTTCTTGGAGGCGAGACCAAGAAAGTTAAGAGGCGCGGATCAGAGTTGCCGGTGTGTTTATCTTGCGAGTTTATCATTGGTCTATCGGATTGACCTAGATAGTGCATCTCAACACCATGCTCCTGGGATCGTCACTCCCTACCAGATAAGCAAACATCCAATCAACAAAGGGCATGCCTGCAGCAAATACTACACACACTGATGCCGGTTCGCATGAGACGACCTGGTGTGCCTGCAGGGTCGCAAAAAGACGCATGTGGTCCAAGCAGACGAGACAGTGCACAGCCAGGTCAAGGGCATGCCCTGCTCTAACAGGATACTGTTGTCTAATGATTAGAATGAGAAATCCTGAGAGTAGTCCTTGACTAAAATTTTGTGGAGTTTGTTAAAAAAAAATTTGAATCGCTCTCATTATCAACAAGTCGTGGCATCAAAAAATGTCCCGTGTTCCATCCTCGCATGATGCGTGCCTCATCGTCTATTTTTTTTATCCCTTCTTATCCCTCGCTAAACCATTAGAAAATCGACATTCAAATCTTTGAGTTGCTGTATCCAATTAGTCGTCCGCTTCCCCTCTGCATCGAGTCCCCAGAGAATCTGCAGCGTATCAATGGCTGAGTAAAGGAAGCCCCATGGACAAACTGCCACGAGCCTCTTTAGTCGGTCCATAACCCACGCGCGGAGCTCTGGAGTAGTTGCCGTCGTTCCATAAATAAAGGTGGGCCATCCTGTTGCCTTGAAGTTTGGGTCGTCATCGGGCATCGGCGAGAGAGTATCGTAAATATCTCGAATGAGCGTCTCGCACACCTTGTCCGGTACCCTCTCTGTCAAAGACGGTGTCGACTGGATGATGTACAAGCACGTCGCAAGTCGATGCGCAGAGCCAGTGAGGAACCGGCTTTGGATCTCTGTCTCGTCATATGGTGAGACGCCTTCGCGTGCCCATGTCAAGACATCCACGTTCTGTGCTCGCTTCAACAAGGCGGCGAATGAAGACAGCATCACATCATCCGGAACCTGTTTGTCACCCTCCGTGTTCAAAAGCTGCGCGGCCTCGCGAAGAATGTCAAGAACTTCTGCAGGACAACAGAAAAAGTGATTAGTAGCTCTCGACAGCGTCGGATTAACCTGCGTGGGCGCAAAGAATGCAGTCTGTACACCCGGCATCGTGGGGTTAAAGGACAAGCTGAGAGTGCAGTATCTGTTGCATGATTAGCCTGCGACTTATCAACACACCTTCACGCATCTACTAACACATAAAAATCTGAGACAACATAGTCTCTTAGGGTTTCGCTAAAGCTTGCATAGGGCTGCATCATGTTCAGAAGCTTCTTGGCACCCTCAAGATGAGGCCGCCAGCTCTGCCAACCTGATTCGACCAGTTCAGCATTGACAAAGAATAGGATAGCAGCGAGAATGACGTCGGCTCCGATCGAGTCAATATTCTCCAGTGCCGAGGGCATCAACTGTAGCGCCCGTTGCTTGGCCTTGAGCGCATCCATCAACAGCTCTCTTGGAGGCTCTTTTCTATCAAAAGAATCAGGGCTCAGCCATGGCCTCGCCAGGTTGCACATGTGGGCAGCAGATACGGCAACGATGACTTCTTGTAAAAACGGATGTTCGTTGGTCAACAAGAGAAGACTGCGAAATGGATTGTTGTCTGGTCTGTCATGGGCAACGAGATCCAAACAGACACGAGACGAAACTAGACGCCATGTTAGAGAAACCAGTTGCCCTTAAACCTGTGCAGGGGATCAGTCCGTACAATAGTTCAGATACCACCTCTTAGAATGAGACATATCTTGGAACAGGGGGTCAACAAGGGGCCATGGCGTTGTAGTATGCCACGGGGCCTGCGAGGTGGGATAGAAGACTTGATTATCATGAGATCTTATCAAACCCCAGCCCTCAGGCCCGACGCCCTTTGCATCGAAAGAGGTCAAATCTTCCTGTTTAGGAAGACGACACACTGAAGCACTCGAGCTCTGCCCAGCAAGCTTCCCCCGTGTGGCAACGGCGCCAGTCCATAGGAAGAGTCGACCATAGCCGAGACACTCGACGCCTCGAGAAGTGCACTTGGTACACTCCGGGTATGATCGGTCACAGCGTAGACGGGCACGGCGGCAACTGTGACATGCTTTCTTGGCTATTTGATGGGTTCGCGGACTGACACTCTCGCTGATGATGGGGGGAGACTGGGACATTGGCGCGGTGGCCGGCCAGCAGCAGTTTTGCGGTCAAGGCTGCTTATTAAGGAGAGTGGAGGGGGAACAAAAAATGGCTGATTGTGCTGACCAGGGGGGGTAGCCTCTTGGTGATATCTAGAGAGAGAAGAGAGATAAGAGTAGTAGCAAGGAGATGAACGAGGTCTAGGCGTAGCCAGATGGCCTATCATTCGTCAGCCGATGGGTATTGAAATGCTTGGTTCTTGGTCTGGGGGATGTTTGGTTGATTTTCGCCCGCGAGCGACGGAAGCGGGATTACAAGGGCTTGTTGATGCCTGAATGACAAGGTGTTGACTCGTGAAAGTGAGGCTCGAGCTAGCCCAGAAAGGCCAGCCAAGACACATTCTGACCAGGGGTTATGCCTCAACAAGTTAGAGGTGCGTTTGGTAATCTGGGCCGACACCTCTGAGTCACTCCATTGTTGGCGGAAACCGAGCTCAGAATTATCACCGCCCTTACGATCATTCCCACCATTGAATGCCCCAACCAGGGCTAGAGTTCATTCAGGATGCCAAGATGGGTTAGGCAGTTGTCAACCATTATCCGACCTATCCGAGATCTCAGATGCACCCGCGTTCATGATCCGAGTTGTCTCCGGTGTTCAAGAAGCTTCTCGAACAAATGCTGACAACGACAGAACCAACAGCGGAATTTTAGGCTTTGATTTCTTCATTTGGAAAAATATATTGGATATTAACACGCTTTATTTAGTAACGCAATTAGAGTCATAATGTTCTGTATGCTATTCGTAATTCGTGTGACATGTTGTTTTCGCATCTCACCTCCTTAGCCCACCCTATAGGCTGAGCAAGACTTAGATGAAACACCACCATCTCATATGCAAGATAACCGCACATCTTGCACACCTCCTTCCCCAAAAGCCAAGCTTTCTATCGGAAGCGGATCCCGACCAGAACCTCGTGGACAAACGCCCGATCCCCACCACCCAATGGGTCTCAATATCCTCCACCCTGGGCAATCTTAGTGAGAGATAACCACGATGATCCGAAATAGGCAGCCAAGACCCTTTTAACAGGTTGACTCACAGCCTATCTATCACACCTACCCCCCTGTCCAAGTTGTCTCTTCCTATCATTCAAGCACATAGTCCTACTCAAAAGATCTAGGCTGTCTCTGCGTTTGCTTGGGACGCTATACCAAGAACAGGACTTGCGCTATTGTAGGAAGCCAAGACACAGGCTGCGTAACTGGTCTCAAGCTTCAAGGTTTGAGATAGAAAATTACGCTTGATGGGAGAAAATAGGATGAGTGCTCCAATGCTGTAGTTGTGGCCCTCCCCGGCCGCTGATAAGGTCTTGTCAAGACCGTCTTGACGGATTGCCTTCTATAAATATGAGTCTGAACCGCCTTCACATGGAGCTGTGAAAGGGAACCATTGCACACTCTACCTACAATACCTCAGGTACTTGCTCGCCTGAATCGACAGTGAGAATCCCCCGAAACCAAACTACAAACACGAGCCATCGAAATGGGTCACCCCAGAGTCCGGGAATCCCCCGTTACCTCTAGCAGAGACGTGGATATCGATGTTGAGATCCTTGGCCGACAACGACCGCCTGCTTTCCCTTCGCTCTGGTCTGAACTTGGATTCTGCTTTGCACTGCTCGGATCCATCTTGATGGCTGTGAGACTCCCCATACTCCCTGACCTGGCATAATCCGAACCTAACAGATTGACTACAGGAGTTCTTTGTGAGCGGCTTCCACATTGTGCTTCCTCCTCTTGTCGACGAGCTCGATATCCCACGAACCTCGCAGACATGGCCGTCTAGTGTATTTTCCCTCATCACCGGCGCTTTTCTCCTTCCCTTTGGTCGCCTCGGAGACATGTACGGGGGCTATCTGGTGTTCAACATCGGTCTAGCATGGGTTGCCATCTGGTCACTCATAGCAGGTTTCAGCCGGAATTACATGATGCTCATATTCTGTCGGGCCCTCCAAGGGTTTGGGTCAGCCGCATTTCTTCCCGGTGGAATCATGATCCTCGGAAAGATTTATCGCCCTGGACCCCGCAAGAACCTTGTGTTTGCCCTTTACGGCGCCTTTGCTCCTCTTGGATTCTTTATTGGAATCCTCATGGGTGGCATAGCTGCAGAGTTTCTTACGTGGAGCTGGTACTTTTGGTTCGGCACCATCTTTCTCACCATCATTTTTGCTGTCTCGTGCTTGACGGTCCCCTTTGATCTCCACGACAAGAGACCAGGAAATATTCGTATGGATTGGTGGGGCGTTGGGACGATTGTGCCAGGCTTGCTCTTAATCATCTACGCCATCACCGATAGCTCTCACGCTCCCCAGGGGTGGGCGAGTCCCCAGATCATCACCACCCTAGTGTTAGGCGTCGCGTTACTTGTTGCAGCCTACTTTGTCGAGGGACGCGTCGCCACCAACCCGTTACTTCCCACCGACCTGTTTGCTCCGAAGTACATGAAGAGACTAGTGACAGCTCTCTTCCTCTCTTATGGAACCTTTGGGGTTTTCCTCTTCTACTCGAGCTTCTATATCGAGTTGGTTCTGCAAATATCGCCGCTGCTCACAGCTGTCTGGTATATCCCTATGATCGTTGGCGGACTTATTATCGGGACGGTCGGCGGTTTCACTTTGCACCACCTCCCTGGTCGGGTCTTGCTCGTTATCTCGGGCGCATCATTCTTGGCCTGTGTCTTGTTCTTTGCACTCATGCCAGAGGATCCTAATTATTGGGCCTTTATCTTCCCTGCAATGATCTGTGCAACAGTCGGGATCGACATCACCTACACGGTCAGCAACATTTTCATTACGAACAACCTCCCCGGATACCGCCAGGGTCTTGCTGGCGCTTTGATCAACAGCTTGCTTTTCTTGGGCATCAGCTTCTTCCTAGGAATTGCAGACATCGTAGTTGGAGAAACCGGGCACCTTGGTCTGCGGAAAAGCTACCAAGCTGCTTTCTGGTTGGGAGTTGGATTGACATCCTGTGCATTGGTCTTGTATGTACTTGTCAAGATTGGATCTGCCAAGAGTGACCTCACTGTTGAGGAGCGGGAGCAATTGGAAGCCGAGGCGCGAAGGGTTCGAGATATGGAATTGGAGGATGGGACATCTGGTTCGTAGCTCTAGGGCCTCCATAGTGTTAATCACATTCTGTTTCTCCCAGCGCTTGTTTATTTGGCATTCAATTTAGTCCACTCAATCTAAAACTGAGCCAATTGGACTTCTCCTGGTCTCCTTGGAATATGACGGGAATTGAGACCTGCACCCATCGCCTTGCGAATTGCCTTCCAAGTTTCGTCATCTGCTGAGGCAGGAAGGCCGCATGTCATAAGCCATCGAGATGCGCTCGTCTCGAAGACTCTAGGTTTTTAGATTTCCGACTGCTTTAAACGGGCTCTTATTCATCTTTCACAAACCTGGTCATGTTTAGGTGAAGCTTTATAGGGCAAGAGTGCACACAAGTCTGCCCAATGGTTGCACACCTAGGTATAGAGACATTCATAGACCAAAAACAGGCTTCAAAGTCCAAAGAAAATATTTTTGGCATTGGCTTGACTCTAATAGCTCTATATTTGACTCTACATACAACCCCTTTTGCAGATCATCATGACTTTCGGCCCATGTCATAGTTGGAGTCGCTTCCCATGTCAGAGTCAATGTGCCGGCCAAAGACATACAGCTCGACATCAGTAACCTCACCTCTACAATCCTTGGCCACTGTTCGACGGAAGTACACGCGCTTGAACCACTTGTATCCCTCTGCACCAGCAAAGAAAACACCCACAGCGATGAAGATGACTCCCCACTCCCAGTCGATGGGGCTGTGCATAAAAACAGTGCGATTGATGACGGGGATGTAAAGAGTCGGCGGCAAGAGGACGGTGCTGATGGTAACGGACCAGAAGAGGAAGGGGTTCTTCCATAGACGCGTCGTCCAAGCCTTGAAGCTACCACCTTTCTCAAAGATTTCTGCAAAGAAGGATCGGCGAGAATCGATCAATTGCCAGGCGAACAGGAGAAAGTCCCAGGTCATGGTGGTGAATGCGGTAGACCGGGCAGAAAAGACCGTCTCACAAGATTCTGAGTACTTGGTATTGCAGTCGTGTCCGAGACCCTGGTTGTTGAAGCCATACAGGACGACAACGGATGAGCCGAGGATGGAGATGAGCATTAGGATTCCATAGACTCCAAGATCGACGAGGAACTCGGGAGTAAACACGCCATATTTGAGCTGTCACTCGAGTGTTAGCACCCATGACACAAAGAGTCAATAGAGAGAAGTGATTTCTCCTCATGTCACTTACACTTTGAGGCGGTCGACGCAGAATGTCAGGGGAAGCCTGCTCGAAACCGAGACCAGTCTCAGTAAAGGCACCAGCAACAAGAAGCATCCAGATGATTTCCACAGGAGTCATGACAAATATAGAAACGCCACTCTCATCTTTGAAAGCTAGTCCAACGAGGAGGCAAATAACAAAGGCGACATTGGCAGCGAGAACGTGCAGGATGAACTTCTGAATGTTGTCGAAAATGCGGCGACCTTCTTCGATGGCGTTAAGAATGGATGCAAAGTTATCGTCGGTTAGGATGATATCGGAAGACTCTTTGGCAACATCTGAGCCGTTAAGACCCATCGCAATGCCGACGTCAGCGTGCTTTAAGCTAGGACTATCATTGACACCGTCACCCGTCATGGCAACGTACCGACCACGGCGATGCAGAGCTTCAATCATGCGAACTTTTGTGGTGGGAGAGCATCGAGCGATGACAAGTGGAAGCTCAGGCATGGCATCCAGTTCAGCATCAGAAAGATGATCGAAATCATGCGCAGCCATGACCATGTTCTTGGCAACGTCACCGCGGATGAGCCTCATCCTGTCGGCAGATGGAATAATGGCAACATCAGCAGCAATGGCTCTGGCAGTTTCAGGATGGTCTCCAGTAAGCATGTGCACGCTGATGCCAGCCTTTTGGCACATCTGCACACTACCGCGGGTCTCGGGACGGGGAGGATCGTAGATACCAATAAGGCCGTGGAAGGTCAAGTCTTTCTCAAAGTCGGATCGGTCCATGGCCACAGATAGGTCCTCAGGGAGACCATGAACGGGCGATTTACTGGCGAGAGCAAGGACTCGAAGGCCAAGACGGGCAAAAACTTCCATGTTCTCCAAGATGGTATCCTTTGCAGCGTCGTCCATTGGCTTGATATCACCACCGACTTCCATCGAGACACAGCTGCTAAGAACACGCTCAACAGCGCCCTTGGCGAAGAGATGTCTCTCGTTGGTGGTGTTATCCTGGAAAACGACTGACATCTTCTTGACCTCGGAGTCGAATGGAAACTCGGTGAGCTGGGTCCACTTAGGGTTTGATCCGGTAGAGAGAGTCATTCGGTTCCAGTTGAAGCGAGTGACAAAGACCTGGATGGCAATCTCGGTAGGGTCTCCCTGAACACGCCACTCCCCGGGGCCGCCATCCTCACTTTCAAGGCCTACGGCAGCCAAGTTTGCAAGAGAGGCAATGGTCAAGTAGTGCTGAAGTGCCTGGTTGGTGTTGGGCTCTGTATTGCGATCGACCGTGTTCCATTTGGGCTCGTCGGTGGTTGAAGGCAGTTCCGTTGGAGAGAAGGGAGTGAACTCGATGTGGCCAACCTCGGGGTTGTAGGGCTCGTTGGTGGACGGAACGGAGTAGGTGCCGAATCCTGGAAGCCAGGCCATCTTGACGACCATCTTTCCCTGAGTGAGGGTGCCGGTCTTATCGGAACAGATGTCTGCATAATTGATCAGCTATGTTTCGTTGATGGAAAATGATGGCCGCCTCTTACTGGTAACGCCTCCGAGGGCCTCCAAACTCTGCATGTTCCTCACAACCACCTTGCGGTTTACCATCTGCTTCGTACCAGCAGCCATTGTGATGGTCAAGACCAAGATCAAGGAGACCGGAAGAGTGCCGACAGCTGTGGCAACAGCGTAAATGATGACATCCTTGCGAGGATCGAACTTGTTGGCGGCGAGCACGATGATGGCACAAACAACTGCAAACCCAAAGACGTAGAGAAATAGCTGTGACAGCTTTCGCTGGAGAGGTGTTCCGACATTGACTCCAAGAAACTCGCCGATCGTATCACCGATGGTCAACAGCCACTTGGTCAAGTGAGCACCGAAAGTTGCTTTGCCGTTCTCGTCTCGTTTGACTTCTCTCTTCTTTCGTCCCGTATCGTTGAGGGCAGCGGCGATGGCACCAATCTCGGTATAGGCTCCAGTGGCGAAGACGACGCCCTTGCTGCGGCCCTTGGTTACAATGGTAGAGCTGTAGCAGACATTGAGTCGGTCTCCAGGGCCAGTATCATCATCGAATTGCATCGTAGGGTTCTTCCGCACTGGTAATGACTCTCCAGTGAGCAAAGCCTCGTTCGTCTCGTAGTTGACAGCATCCAATATTCGGATATCTGCTGGCACCGAGTCACCCATCTTGAGGTCGATGATGTCTCCGGGGACAATCTCGCTGGTTTGGACCACAATGGTCTTGCCATCTCGGAACACGCTGGCGGTAGGCTGGCTAAGGGACTTTAACGAGTGGACGGTTCTAGCGGCTTGTAGGTCTTGGAAGAAGCCGATGACGATGTTGAGGAGGATAATGGCTGCGAGGGCGCCGCCTTCGATCCAGGCTTTAATACCGAGACTGGCAGCGAGAGCGAGGATTAAGACCTACCACGCACGACATAATTAGCCCAATTAGCTACAGAAAGCGAGTGGAAAGGACTCACAAGAGTCATGCAGTTGCAAACTTGAGCGATGAAGATCTTTATGGGCTTCACAACCTCTTCCTCGCCCAAGTCGTTGGGACCATATTCCAAAAATCTCTGAGCCGCCTCGGCAGCGGTTAGACCGACCTCTGGATTCGATCTGAGCTCCTCAACGACTCTGTCGGCCGGCAAAGCGTGCGCCGGATGCGAAAGAGGCTTGTTGGATTGACCAGAGACGTGGCTTTCCATGTCCGGGGGAGTCGGAGGCGACGTGGTCGGCGATCGAGAGGGTCGGTTGCTGAACGGATTTTCCGTCAACTAGAAGAGACAAAGAAGTAGATCAAGTATTAATAAGACTTGGCTGTGTGATCTAGACTTGAACTTAGGGGCATTGTCGACCTTTCGTCGAAGCTTATAAATACTAACAGCCGAGCAATTAATGCTTCCGGAATATTCTCAAGATTGCCTCGATTATATCCAAACGTGGAAGCCAAGAGACTATACACCTCTCGACTAGTCGATAAAAGGCAATTTTTGCCTGGAAACCCTTTTGGATAGACAATGACACATCGCCGTGACGTGCCAGTTACGCTATGGCAACTACAAGCCGAAAAGAAACCTGGGGAGCGGGTTCCTCGGGTTGCGTTCCCGATGTACGGAGAGATTAAACAGACCAGTAGAAAGTGAGATATGACTATCCTTTGAATGCCGAGAAGGAATTACATGGGTTATACGATTCCGATATGACCTCAAACTACCGCAGGAGCTGAACGAGGAGGAGTCATAGTAGACACGATTGGATGCACAGAGAGCCTCGAGATGCCTGCTCGCACGTGCTTAGTCTAACCCAATGACAGAGATCCAAAGAATCCATCGTCGGTAAGGCCAAAGACAGCAGTTAAACTGAGCAGCTACTGCAACCCTTGAGATCGGTGGGCCCGCAGTAGTGTGGGGAGTGTCTGGTCGATGGTTCCTTGGCTTCCTATTCGGGCAAGACTGCCAACGATCTGTTGTAGCGCGTTTACTACGCTTAAGGTTATTTACCCGCCGCCAAGAAGAGGACGAGAATTGGAGGTAGGGGAGAGGATGGTGATTTGCAATGCCAAGAGTCACCAAGAGTCAAGAACTTGTTGCATTTCTCGAACGAGATGCTCGGACGGACGGCCAAGAGACGAGAGGACGATGGTTAAAATGGGCCAGAAATAAGGTGTAATGGGCGTAGTAAATTCTTTATTCCGCTTTTGCTTGATCGAGAGTACGCGTTACACCAACTGCAAAGTGATTGCTACGGCTTCGACTATCTTTCGAAATGGACTATCTCCCAAAGGTAACCGGGTCGTCACAGAGCGCTGCCAGAGTCGACAAGGCGTCTTTGCGAACCAAGCCGAGAAAGATGACATACGCGAAGCAGGAATCTGGCAACCCGACTCCGATGTCAGTGTCCTCCAACTCAACTCCCTATACATGTTTGACCTTTATGATAGTGCTACTTGTGGGCTCTTTGTTGCCTTTGGAACACTGGCCTGCCAACTTCTCTTCGCTCAGGACACCATCAACATCGATTCAGCAGCCGTGTAAGTTCAAGTACGTTTTTATGGCTTCAAAACACTGACACATAGCACAGACCGGCTCATCTATTCTTTGGAGGGTTTATGATTACCTTGGGCGGCGCACTCGAGCTCTGCCTTGGCCATTACATCCCGGCTATGGCCTTGGTGTCATTGGGCCTCTTCTGCTTCCCCTTTAATAGGACCTTGTTGCCGGCCTTGTCCAGTGGCACACAGGGTATGGTGGCCGAGGGCGCAGTTCCCCTGACCATGGAGATCAGCACTCGATTTGGTATGCTTCTTGTCCAAAACGTCAACAAAACCTTGTTTAACACGTCACAGAAGCCTCAGCACTCATATTAGGCATGGTCCTCCTCGTCTACCTCGTGTCTTCCTTCCGAACGAACATCGCTCTCGTCCTCACAATCTTCTCTCTCGACCTCGGTATTGTCCTAGCCGCAGGTGCATACTGGTTATGTGGTGGCCATGTTGCTGCCGAGTCGGGGGCTGGGAAGAAGATTATCTTCGTAGGTGCCTGCTGGAGTACAAACTAGTGCTGTCGGAAACGATGCTAAGATTTGGATTATAGGAGGCTGGTGTCTGCTTTATTGTCGCATCCGTATGCAGCTGCTGGATTCTATTCTCGACCTTACTGGAAGCGGTAGACTTTCCTCTCTCTTTGCCCGTCGGGAACCTGGGTCGGAAGAAGATGCATCACAAGACAAACGTTTCTTAGCAAAGTCGTGATAAGACGAAGATATTACGTGATGGGCCAGGTTTGGTGGTGAGACAGACATTGAAGTTTTAACTCATTGGTCTTACCAAAAGTAAATCTTCAATAAAAAGAAAAAGGGGGCTGGAAGGAAGGACTGATTATTGGCAATGGAAGCTGACGTCAAGTTTTTCATTCAATTGCTTACTATTATAAATACGCTGGTCTAGGATCCGGTTTTCGGCCATGCTTCCGTAATGTACTTCACCCCGCTCATAAGCAAAGGCGCAACCCGCATCCTACAACCTCTCTTCATATCAACTTCTATCGGATGATAATTGCCAATCATGGTCAAACTTCCATCTCCTTTCAGCGACATCCCCCGTGTCAAGCTCATGTTTGACCGTCCTGTCGACATTGAGCCATTACCGCGACTGATGGCGTCTTTGGATTACGGGGTATGTATATGGATTCTGCGCGAAGACCGCAACTCGGGGCTTGCCTTTGGCGGCAATAAAGTCCGTAAGCTCGAATATGTGCTGGCAGATGCTCTTAACCAAGGCGCGGATACGATCGTCACAACGGGAGGGATTCAGTCGAACCACATGTGCCAGACTTCGGCTGCTGCTGCTCGGATTGGCCTCCAGGTAAGAGCCATCTCACGTCTTATTTGACGACAGCTGTTTTGACTATTTAGGTTGCTTTATACCCAAAGGATGCCGTGGCTTCCAACGATCCAGAGTATAAATACGCGGGAAACGTGCAAGCGAATTCCATCTTTGGGGCCGAAACCTTTCCTGTTGGCACCAGTGAAGAAACCGTAATCAAGACTCTCAAAGAACGGGGAAGGACTCCTTATTCTATCCCGACTGGAGCAAGCACTCATCCGCTAGGAGGTCTGGGGTTTGCTCGTTGGGCATTCGAGTTGCTTGAGCAGGAGACGAAGCTCGGCGTAAAGTTTGACGTTATCGTTTCCGCAACTGGATCTTGCTCGACGCTTGGTGGTATGGTTGCCGGCTTCAAGCTTGCACAGAAGCTAGGTTACCAAAATTCGAAGAAGAGGCTTCTTGGATTCGCAATCTTGAATCCTTCAGAGCAGGAAGTGGTGGACCTGGTCTTGACTATCGCCAAAACCGCAGCTTCCAAGATTGGTCTTTCACCAGACGACATCACCAAGGACGATTTCGAGATTGATGTCTCGTACCTTGGTGGAGCATATGGGAACCTCGATGAGCGTACCGCTGATGGGATCAAGGAGTTGGCAAGGTTGGAAGGCATCCTCACTGATCCGGTTTACACTGGAAAAGCATTTACTGGTTTGTTGCATACTGCTAGGGCCGGTGCTTTCAAGGATAAGAATGTCCTTTTCTGTCATACTGGAGGTCAAGCGGCCCTATCAGCCTATCCACGTTTGACTTGAAGGAAGGTCAATGATGGAAAGGCAAAATTGCTCAGATATCTGACATTAGAGCACCAGCAACCGTTAGCCTACAGCCTTTGTATTCAGAGGCGAATAAGCGACCACGAAACATCGATGCAAGACAGTGAGCGTAATTAAGTGTGGTATGCATTCTTCAAAAACAATCATGAAACGTGACTTGGCTATTCCTCAAAACATGCCCCCAAGTTCTTGAACAGATCACCAGCCAAAACATTGATACCCGCCGCCTTCTCATCCTCAATACCAAACGCAAGGAATATCTCATCATCAAGGAAACCGTGATACTTCTGCCCTCTCTGCTTCCAACTCATGGACGTAACGTAAAACATATCCGAGGTGGACTTGTCAGGATGCTTCTCTCTGCCATGAATCCAGATCGGCTGGCGTGATATCGCGTGGATGTCAAAGGGTGCTTGTTGCTTGAAAACCATGACATAGGGTTCATAAACGCTGTGGTAACTGAAGTACGTCTTGTGCTGGATTATTGTAAAGAGGAACGTGTTGCTTTCGTCGGGAACGCAATTTGGATCGTTCCGGTTGCACGTTGTGATCTGAAGCGAGTTGGTTGCTTGATGAATGGACTCAAGCTTTGGACCCAACTTTGGAAAGTATTTTCCCATGCAGCGTTCATCAGACTCTTGGGAGAAGGGAGCTAGATCTGGCCCGACTGAACCATCCCCGTTGATGAGAGCAAATGACCGCTTTGGGGTCACGTCGTAGTGAGCATACATCTGGCCATTTGAGTCCCAGAAAAGGAACCAGTTCTTCTCCACTGGGTTCCAAGGTAGCGGTCTTTGTAGCTCTGTGCCTAGACGGAACTCGAGGTTTTCTCTGTCTCCTTTCCAATCGACTACCATGCGCAAGTCTTGAGCAAACTGGCCAAAGCAGGTATGGACCGAATTAGACCCAAAGATGGTATAAGGCTTCTCTGGGCCATAGAAGACCCGGGCATCATGTGGGCCAATGTTGGTGTTGAAAAAGGCCAAGTCTCCCTCACAACGGCCGCCTCCTGTGGTGGCAGCGACCGTCAAAGTAGTTGGCGGATGCACACACTTAAGGACATTATCCTGTAATGTGGCATCGCAGACGAGTTCAGCGAACCATTGCGACTCTTTGTTTTCTAAGCGCCATTGTGCCACGATGATCCATGTGTTGTCGAGTGTGGGATGGGGAATGATGTTGGGGTTCATGGATGGGAAACCGTTGCCAAAGTCGATCATGAAGAACTTTCTGTCCAGAGTTGATGCCGAGAATACTTCTTGATGCGTGGTGGCCAGGTCTTCAGGGAGGGGCAAGATTCCGGGCTGGTTATCTCCATGTTGCTCAGGTGTGGGTATGGGGTCTAGTGGTGTTTCTGGGAGTGTGTCTGGTAGTGCCTCCTGTGGTGCTTCTTGTGGTATCTCTTGCGGTACTTCTTGCTGGATATCTTGTGGTATATCTTGTGGTGTTGTTTGAGGATCATCCGGTATCACCTCACCGGAAAAGAGGGGATCTTGATCATCTCCAGCATCCTTGGCAAATTGCGAAGGGGCAAAATTTGTGTTGTGTTTTTGTAAGCCCTCAGGATTGAAGTATAATCTTATGACAGTGCCAATAAGAAGAATAGTTGGGAGAACGAAGAGTACCAGTCGCCTGGTATCTTTGACGAGCATCTTGAAAGTGTGACTGATGCTGAGGTAGGATGAGGGATTGGAACACTGGCGATGGTTCCAAGACCTGGATGAGGAGGGGTTGCAATGTCAAGCTTTCTTGAAAGCCTTGGAACAGCTAAATTCAGCCTGTATGAATGAATTGGGTGGGTGGTCGCATGCGCCGTATCCTGCCTAACCCTCATCTGAACACAACCCACGAGTTAATCATAGCTTGACCCTCATGACGACATGGGATCGCCTTATCTTACCCAACAACTCGGACTATTATTGTAACCTCATGTGATGCACATGCATCCAAGGAGCTGAAAAGAGAGCAGATGGCACGTCGGCAATTCAAAAGGATTGAGCAATAACGGCACAGCAACATGTCACAATGCTCAAATCCCCGCATGTCACCAATGGATCCTCGTGTAAAGATATGCAGTCAAGATTACAGGGTTGGATGAGAAGCAGGGGCACACACACTCACTCGTGAGCTGGACACACCAAAAAGAATCATCTTCATATGCATGCCGAGGCTTGTCCTTCTTTACACGGACCTTTTGCGGGGTCCCCGCCTCCTCCGCAATGAGGAGGTGGGCGGTGGTTGAAGCTTTTCTGTGGGTGTGGCGATCTGCAGGACGCTAATAACGGAACAAGCACCAGAACAGGGGCATCGAGCGATCCCCCAAGTTTTCGGGGTGTGCTCCTCTCGGGAACTATCCCAGTGCAGAATAGTCCTGCAAGCGAGTTGCTCTTCTAAGGTTGGAGAAACAGGGGTAGCTTGCTAGAGTGCGGCGTATTAGGCACGCTTTGATGCCGGTTTTTCCGATGAGAGTTGAATATGCCGAGGATCACAAGCCAAGCAACTGCTCATTGACGACGGAGGACCTGCCCCGTCGAACCGGTTGAAGGTGAAGCACACGAGACAGCCAGATCATGACACCAAGTTTGCAGAAGGTGGCGCTCAATAGTGGCATGTTATAGCCCCCAGGAATTTATGCTTGAATTCTTATTCTCTAATTACAGATTTCTCAGATCTTGATACATACATGCTACATAATTACTACCTAAGATCGTGCTTGCTTGCTAGGTGACTCCCCCACGGCCTTTTTGTATAGCCATGATGCAAACTTGACACTGGGCGTGTCGATAAATCTGTGCGTCAGCTCAGCCAAGCCGAAAGTCAACGGCATAAGGATGAGATGCGGCATCAAGAACGAAATCTCCAGACCTAATGGCCCTGTTCTCGGCAGTAGTAGCTTATCTGCCCAGTGGGGGATGCCCTTGAGCAGGTCCCCATTCTGCCACCCAGTGGCCAGGTACAGCCTGTCGCCAAGCGTCCAGAGCACTGGCCCGTGAACCAGGTACAGGGCAAAAGAGATGCGGCCAAGATATTGGCAAAATCTTGTTTCGAAGAAGCCCTTGAGCCACAGGATCCGGGGGATTGAAGCTACCAGGAATACAGCGGCCCAGAAGAGGTAGAACCACTTGTAATCGTAGACGGCTTGAGGGTTGAGAGCTGATAGATAGTACCAGCCTCGGTTCTTTGCAAGCTGATCGATCTCGCGGTTCTCGGACGGGACTCCACCAAGAAACAGACTGAAGATGAGGACGTGGTAGAAGATGAACTCTTTCCCCGATTCAAGGCGTGCCAAGAAGCGTGGCAGTTCTCCCTTCTTCGCCAGCAAGTCCAAGTCGCAAAGTAGCATGCCAGCAGTAAACATGGCATAGTGCGAGCCATCGGTGATGTACATAAAGTACACGATGAGACCGACCTCGCACCATAGACGAGCATTCCGCGTGCAGCGTGAAAAGGCTTGCATGGCTGTGTAGATGGCAATGGACCCTCTGAACTCGACGGGGATGGACCATAGGTGTCTATCGTGGCTAAGCCACGGTTCGCCGCCGGCTTTGTAAATGAAGCTAAAGTTCTTGAACTCTTTGTAGAACTCTCGAACTTCGGCAAACCACGTTTTTTGCTGGTCAATGTCGCGAACCCAGATGCCGAAGAGGTGCCATGTCGTGATGTAGATGAGCAATGTCATGATGAGTGGGAGAAAGAGGCGGATCCATCGTCTGAAGAGTGCAGAGGCGAGGTTTTCGCTGAGCTGAGCGTGTTCACCCGCTTGGATCAAGGTGAGGGGCTTCAGCGACAAGACATAGCCAGAGATGACGAAGAATGTCGACACAGCGTAGTGACCTCCAGAGAAGAAGTGTCTAACACCAGGGAGAGAAACAAAGTAATAGTTTCCCTCATACCCAAAGCCATTCTCAAAGATGGGAGTCTGTTTACTGATCTCATGCGCCCAGAGCTCATGGTGATGAAAGTAGACGAGCAGGGCTGCAAAGCCCCGGAGCCCATCCAAATAGGCAGTTGGGCGCAGCTTCTCGGGAGAGGGTAATGATCTCGCTCGAATAAAAGATCTGACCCTCTTGATGGCCTGCTGTATTTTTCCACCTGCTGGTGCCGGTTTCCAGTATGACTTCCATTCTTTGTTGAGGGCCCAGTCGGGGTTGAGGTCGGCTTTGATCTCGTCCCAGTCTTCGACGCTGTCGAGGAGACCGCTGCTTGGAGGGGACATTGTGTTGTATGGGGATGGGGGAAAAGAGTGAAAAAGAAGAGAGATAATGGTTTCAGCAAAGTCAATTGTGATGCTGATAACAAGTTCAACTCAATCCTTTTGTCGACGCTTCGTCTTTGACGCTGATCTGAACAAATTGGCATCCCCAGATGAAAGGATTCAAGATCAGGAAATTTAGCCGAGGGAGAAACAGGCCCCCAGAAATCATGTGAGAAGATGACGACGTCCCACGGGGAAGAAGAAGATCACGAGTTTGATCAGTCAAATCAATGTGGGAACAAAGAAAAGCTAAGCTGAGATGAATGGAATACCGCGAGGGAACTTTTGAGGTGTTTGCTGATCATGGTGCCACGGAGCTGACATTACGCTCCGAGAAACTGCGGAGACGAAATTACCTCTCCGCACTGATTGACAAATTTCATGACGTCTCTGTAAAGTGAAAAATCACATTATGAATTCTCACAAAAGAGCCACTGACCAACCTCCCCCATGTGAATGACGGGTCAAACGGCAAACAAGGATTCCCTCCACACCCTCAAAGTCGGAGAAGCCCCGAGCTCAGCAGAACCAGGGGGTGTCAAGTTAGTTCCTGTCCTGAGCTCACCCCAGAAAGCTTGTTTAATAAGGGCATAGATCGGTGCGGGGGAAGAATTTCCCCCCAGCTTTGACAGGGGTTATATCCGAGGCTCAATTCCCACCGTTTTCACAAGCCGAATGAGAACTCTTCTGTGACCGACACTTGCTTCTCGTGGGTTGGGTTTGATGCATTGGTGTCTTTGTTCTTGGACAGTTTGGGTGCGCTATTGTTGCTAGAGTTGAGATTATAGAGACAAAGCTAGATTGCAGCTTAAGTGGCTTGCATTGACAACTCCATGCCAGATATTATATAGTCAATTAAGTTATACAAGAACCTCTACCCATCCATTGACCTCAACAACCGTCATCAAATCTCTCAAAGATCAAATCCCCTCCCACATTACGAGATTCGTCATCCCGGACCTCCCGTTGGCCAACAACAAACCCCTCCGCCATGCAGCATCAGCTCGGGAAAAGATCAGGTCGCCCGCTTCACCCACACTCCACGATCCCGCCAGGCACGGAGCAGATTCCCCTTCTCGGAAGTTGTCCTTTTGGTTGAGCTAATAATACCCCTGCCAACGTTGCCATATCACATGGGTCTTTCTGTAAAAAAACCCTTGCCCAATTTTCTCCGCTGTGATGTGATGGGGCAACACCACCCCGTGGCGATGCCGATTTTGTCCACTCGTGCTCCGGTAGTTATTGATAAGGCAGCTCGTGGGGAAACAGGGTCGGGGTTTCTCTTGGTACTCATTTAGTTTCCTCTGTTCCATCAATTAGACTCCCAGTCGAATTCCCAAGCTCTAGCAAGAACGAACCCAAGTGTAAAAACTTGTCATTGTCTTTCTCTTTCCGTTCTCTTCTGGACAAAGACCCAACGGTTTGGTCATGGCGAGTGGCCTTCGGCGGAACCTCCCATCCAGTCTTCGCATTCCTCCCTCTACCGTCGAGTGGACCGTGACCAAGAAATACGACACCAACAACAATACCCGAGAGATCGAAAAGATGGGCTCCCCTCTTGGCTCGCCAACCTTGGCGGCCTCGACGGCAAAGTTCAGGAACAAGGTGCCTGCTCAGATGCAGAGGTGTCTACCGTTATACATTGGATGCGTGTGCTTGCTTCTCATCATCCTCAACTTCGACGTCTTTTACGCCATCCCGAGTCCTCTTGATCTCATCTGGAAGGAGGGAGAGCATCCCACATCGCCCAGCCGTGGCAGCTCATTCCCGCAAAAGATTTGGCAGACATGGAAGCTAGACCCTCTCAACTTTGAGGACCGCGATCTCGTCACCTCACGGACGTGGGTAGCCAAGAACCCCAACATGCGATACGAGGTTTTGACAGATGCCAACGAGATGGCGTTCGTGGAGGAGCACTTTGGACCCAACGGCCTCAATCGACCAGACATTGTCAAGTTTTACCGCAGCATCAACTTGCACATCATCAAGGCTGATCTCTTGCGGTACATGATCATGTACGCTCAGGGTGGAGTGTATGCAGACATTGACGTCGAGGCTCTACGGCCTGTGCATCGCTTCATCCCCGAGCGATATGACGAGCGGGATATCGACATGATTGTCGGTGTTGAGATTGATCAGCCTGACTTCAGTGATCATCCAATTCTCGGCAAAAAGTCAAAATCTTTCTGTCAGTGGACCATCATTTCGAAGCCTCATCAGCCAGTGATGCTCAAGTTGATTGAGAATATCATGGCGTGGCTCAAGAATGTCGCCAAGGAGCAAAAGGTTCCACTTGGAGAAGTCCAACTCGACTTTGACCAGGTCATCAGTGGTACAGGGCCCTCAGCTTTCACAAAGGCCCTGCTTGAGCAGATGAACCAGAGGAGATCAGGTGGACCAAAGGTTACTTGGGACATGTTCCACAACATGGACGAGTCCAAGATTGTTGGTCGTGTGTTAGTGCTCGACGTGGAAGCTTTCTGCGCTGGACAAGGACACTCTGATTCAGGCAACCATGATTCTCGTGGAGCTCTCGTCAAGCATCACTACCACGCATCCAACTGGCCTAGCAAGCATCCCCGATATAGCCATCCTGTGTATGGACAAGTTGAGGACTGCAACTGGAATGCCGAGTGCGTGCGTCTCTGGGATGAGAACGTAGCTGAGTACAACAAGTTGACCGAGGAAGAAAAGAAGACAAAGATAGACGCGGCAAAGAAGGGTGGTGATTAAGTAAAGTAAATGAATTTTTGGGTAATGAATGAATCTTGATACCTAGGTACCTAGTTGGTAATAACGGCGTTGAACCTGTTTAAAGACATAAAAACCACAAACAATTGATGACAATTTTCTGGTGATGTTTTTTCTCATGATACCTCGTTGCCGGTGACGACCTCGGATTTCCACCAATAGCGGCTTGTCGCATATGCAATAATCCTTGATGACGCCTCCCTTGGCAAA
Source organism: Fusarium ambrosium (assembly GCA_003947045.1). Lineage (NCBI taxonomy): Eukaryota > Fungi > Ascomycota > Sordariomycetes > Hypocreales > Nectriaceae > Fusarium > Fusarium ambrosium. The sequence continues at coordinate 215,074 of NIZV01000033.1, forward strand.
CAGACGGGAGCCTCGGCATCTCACTTCAAGACCCCGCGTTCTCGGGTGATGAGTTTCATTCCAACCCCAAACTTCTTCTTTACCTCCTACACACAAATTAATTCATTCATTCAACAATGGCTTCTTCATCTGATGAAAAGAAACCCGTCATCATCGTCGGCGCAGGTCTAGCCGGTCTCGTCGCAGCATTCGAGCTATCAGAGCGAAAAGTCCCCGTTCTCCTCATCGACCAAGAAAATGAGCATAACCTTGGCGGACAAGCATTCTGGTCCCTCGGTGGAATCTTTGTGGTTGATTCTACCGAGCAGCGCAGGATGGGTATCAAAGACTCGAGGGAATTGGCCATGAGGGATTGGTTGGGATCTGCTCGGTTTGATCGGGAAAAGGATGATCACTGGCCAAGGCAGTGGGCCAAGGCTTTTGTCGACTTTGCGACCGATGAGATGGAGAATTATGTCAAGGATCGGGGACTTGGTTTCTTGGTTAATGTTGGTTGGGCTGAGCGAGGTGATGGAACAGCGACCGGTCATGGAAATTCAGTTCCCAGATTCCACATCACATGGGGAACAGGTCCAGAAGTTGTGAGAGTCTTTGCAGAGCCTGTCAAGAAGGCAGCAGAGAAGGGCATCGTCAGCTTCAAGTTCAGACATGCCGTCGATGAGCTGATCGTTGACGAATCTGGACGAGCAGTCGGAGTCAAAGGTCGAATTTTGGAAGATGACGACTCTCCTCGCGGGATCAAGTCCTCTCGAGTTGAAAGGGACAAGTTTGAAATTCGTGGTTCGGCCGTCATCGTTTCTTCGGGCGGCATTGGAGGAAACGTCGAAGCCGTCAAGGCAGCTTGGCCTGTCGACAGACTCGGTCCCAAAGTCCCAGAGAACTTTGTCGTCGGCGTTCCTGCACATGTTGATGGACGCATGATTGGTATTGCAGAGGAAGCTGGCGCTCATGTCATCAACCGAGATCGGATGTGGCATTACACAGAGGGACTTCAGAATTGGAATCCCATCTGGCCGAACCATGGTATTCGAGTTCTCCCTGCGCCGTCTTCCCTCTGGCTCGACGCAACAGGTAAACGGCTGCCACCCTTTCTCTACCCTGGCTCGGATACTCTGGCGACTCTCAAGTACATCTGCAGCACGGGATACGACTATACCTGGTTCATCCTCGATCAGTCAATCATTGCCCGCGAATTCGCCCTCTCCGGTTCAGAGCAGAATCCCGACATCACAGGAAAGAGTATCTGGCTGCTTCTCACGCGAGTCTTTGGAAAGAAGGGCACCATTCCCGTTCAAAACTTCCAAAAGCATGGCGCAGACTTTGTCGTCCGTGAAAACCTCGAGGATCTTGTGGTCGGCATGAACGAGCTCGCAAAGGCGCGTAACGGCCCGTTGCTCAAGTATGACCATGTCAAAGAGGTGGTTCAAGCCAGAGATGACCAGTTTAACAACCCTTACACCAAAGACGGACAAGCAATGCTCGTCCACAACGCGAGGACTTACTGGCCAGATAAACGAAGCCGAGTCGCTCCTCCACATCGTCTTCTCGACAAGGCTCACGGTCCTTTGATTGCCGTTCAGATGAATCTTCTCACCCGCAAGACTCTTGGTGGTATTGAGACGAATCTTGACAGCAATGTCATGAGGGAAGATGGAAGTCCCTTCCCCGGTTTGTATGCTGCTGGAGAAGTTGCAGGATTCGGTGGCGGCGGAGTTCACGGATACAGTTCTCTCGAGGGAACATTTGTTGGAGGATGCATCTTTTCAGGTCGTGCAGCCGGAAGAGCCATTGCTCGAGAACTCCTGGGTGATGATTCCTCATCTGGAGCAACAGGAAGCAAGTTCAGCTCACGTCTGTAAGAGATATCAACCTTTGGGTGGTATAGCATTTGCTTCAGCTTTGATTACAATTTCGCGCGTTATTTGTCTGGAAGGATCAAGGTTTCACATCCTAAGTAGTTTCATCTTACGATTTCATTGGCTCATGTACACGAAAGGAATTAGCGCTCACCCTTCCAATTCTCTCTTGGGGGCTATGCATGGATGGAGTTAATAATGTGACCCCATCGTAAAAGCCGACCAGATCAGCAGCTTCATGCTTCCACAGCCACCGTTTTATTGTCAAATTTCAGCAGAGGACCTGTTCTTGTCCACTTCCAATACCACTGATACTTATCTTGTACTCAGAGGGTTAAAAATCAGCCTCGATGCATATGGAAACACTTCCCAGCCCCCCCCCTCTGACCTCTAACTGTATCAGTTTGGATACAGGTGGATCACTTCGGCGCCTTACCCGCTGGCCAAGAAAACGAGGCATCGATGTGGCTGCGCAGGGACCTCATTCATGGTTCTTGCTCGCGTGAGTGTCGATCATCCATCCAATCTCTCACTAGCTTCGGCGAACTAAGAACCAATATGCCGAAGGATGATAGAATGGTCGGTCAAATTACCGTGATCAGCATGAACTCGACTTCTTCAGAGGATTCGATACTTGATTGTGTGAAGAAAAGTCAAAGACCGACGCACTCACCCACTCATCATCCTGAGCCTCAATGTCTAACAACCTCATAACACTTCGAGGCCAGAACCCTGTGTCAAGTGCCTCATCTTTTCACCTAGCCTTACAAATCAGCGATTAGTCCCCTGTCAAACTAGCAACCCCCCAGCCCACTTTTGCTTCTTTTCTTGTCGCGGCTTGGTTGCATGATCGTCCTTACAAGGCGCCACCCACCTCACATTTTCCAGAAAGCAACGTCTCGCCAGGTGGATGAATCCTGATTCATGGGAAGCGGGCCCCTGTAAATAATCTCGAGGCTCTTACTGGACTCTGGGACCGCCCAAAATCTCACATCCTACACTAGAAGCACGGCTCTGCGCCTTACCGGGGGCTTAGCTAGCATGGTATCTACATGGAACAGCGGTGCCGAGGAAGCGTGACAGCCATGTTTCGATCTTCATTTCTACCTCCTGTTGCCGGGTGTTTTCTCTCCTTTCTTATGTCCGGATCAAGTTACCTGTGATGACTTTTGAGTCTTTTTGACGACCTTCTGTCATCATCACAGGTCTAACAGGGAAACGCCCGTGTGGCACGTCAACTCGACACGATGCATTCTCTTTTGCCATTCACAGTACTCTTGAGCAGCTTTGCTGCCAAGGTTCTCGGCGACTCTCAGTTCGTCACGCCCGGATCGGCCGGATCAGACAGTTGGAGAAATAACCCGGGCTTCGATGTGGGAGAGAGCATGAATGTGGAATGGGAGACGGACGCCGAAGCGACGAACCTTTTGCTATGGCAGGATTACCCTCCTGCCGGAGGTGGCACACAATTTTTCTTTCAGTACAGAGGTGAGTGATAATCAAGCCTTGATCTTGTCTCTTGGCTGACTGGATCACAACAGAAAACACCACGTCGACAAGTTACATCTGGAAGGTCGGGTTCGATGGCTTCTCCACCGACGTCAAGAAGGGTGAAGATGCCGTCTTCCACTGGACACTTTATGCCACCGGCGGAACCACCGACGCCATTGCCAACTCGCAAGCCTTCAACGTTACCGTGCCGAATGATGAACCATCGACGACGACCGGAACACAGACACATACCAGCGGGGCGAGCCCTACAAGTGCCGTTACTACTTCAGCTACCGACGAACCAACTTCAGAACCGACCGAAACTTCGACTAGTGACAGCTCGAGTCTATCCACAGGTGCCGTCGCGGGTATCGCTGTTGGAGCCACCATCGGAGGTATTCTGGCCCTTGGCGGGTTAGGCTTTCTCCTATGGAGACGTTTCCGCAAGGGTCCCTCGACTGCTGCGGCTGCTGCTGTTGCTGGAGAACAAGAAAAGGCCCCGGCCCAGCCACAGCAACTCGACGCTACAGGGGCAGGTTATTACAAACCCCCGCAGGCTCCGACGGAACTTTCTGGCCAGTCTTGGAGTCCAAATCAAACCGAGTATGCTCGGGGTCCTGGCGGCCTTCATGAGGCACCATAAGTCGTTCTTCCTCGCAGAAGGACAGCTGTACTACATCAAGGGTTACTTACTCTTGACACCGGTACGAGTCATTGGTATTGGCAAAGCATGGAGTTGATTGGATGGGCTAGATATAATCTGAAAAATCACAAATTCTAAGGATATCCCTTCTTATTAGATAGTTTGAAACACCCTTTCTTGTTGGCCAACTATGTATCCCAATAGCTATGTCCTGCCTCACTCGATGAAAATGCCCACTTACTTCTATGAAATGGAATGGTGAAACAAACATCGTAGAAGTCTCATCTCGGGGTCATGTCATATCTAACCCAGACCCTTTGAGGGGAATACCTCTTTATCTCGCAAGCCGTATCGTATGTGCCACTAACCAGGGCAAGCATAACTTCCACCTTAGATTTAACTACAGCATACTACAGCCACTAGAGATTGAGAGTAAGAAAATCCCGATCGATGAAAAGCCAATATCGAGGGCTGACGATTATTCACTCATCACAGCCCAGACAGCCGTTAGTCCTCCCACAAGAGCCAAAGACCCTCGCACAATATTCATCCATCGCCAGCGCTTCAGCAACTCAACAACTTCCTCCTTGTTTGCTTTCTCCAACTCATCCTTGCTGGCCGCAATAGCATTCAGTCGATTGTTGGTGCCCATCATCACAAGCCCAGTCCAGGGTATCTGAGATACAGTCGCGACAGCGGCAGCAGCCCAAATCGTGCGCTGAGAAGGGACGAGGTATGCGGCAAATGCTGAGGATGAAGCCGATATGATGGAAAGTGGAACCAAAGTTACGGCGCCTCGCGTGTAGAAGTCCTTGAAGAAGGCTGTGTTGATGGAGATGGGTTGTTGGTAAAGAAGTGGGACGGTGAGATGAGAAGCACCGATGTTGACACCAGCCAGGAAGACGGACGACGTTAGCCCAATGGCCTGAGTGACGCGAGTCGTAGAGTCCATTGTGATATTGGCTTCTATCGTTAATTGTTTGAGGGATTGCTCGGATCTGTTTGCGTTGTTTTCTGAATAGAGGTTGTTTCCTGTGGATAAGCAATGCAGACAAGAGGAGCTAGGATGATTGATAAGCTTAGATGGTCCTCATATCATAAGCCACTGACGTCAATGAACGTCAATGCAGTGATGCTATCAACGAGTTGAGCCTAGATTAATTAATGTTCCTACTCCTCTTGTATGAAGGTTACATCATGATGTTCTTTATGATTGTGGATGACGGACCGCGTGTCCCTGGCTTGATATGTGGCATTCACTGGCAAATAGAAAGGGTTGACCAAGTAGGTATGGATAAAGAGCAATTTCTTTTATCTCCCCCCTAGTAATAAGATATCCATGTTCACCCACAAGTCCTAAGCTTCAGGTTTCCTTCCGTAAATTACACGGCTAGTACAACATTAGCAATTGAAACAAGAAGAAAGGGTAGGGGGCAGTACATAGACCAGTAGGCGTGGATCCTCGGATTATTCAAATCCTTCCTAGCCTCGATAAGAAAAACGCTAACCTCCTCAGAAGTCCAACCAAGACACCTAGTAAACAATGCCATGGAAAGACCCTCGAGAAGGTCATCCGTGTTGAACTTGCTCCACTCTCCAAGCTCCTTGAATTTCTTCTCCTTGGGCCAACGATTTATCGGCCATTTGAACGGAACCTCTTTAATGTCGACGAATCCAATCTCGGCCATCATGTCCTTGAGTTTGTCAATCTCTACGAATGGAGTTCCGTGTTCTTTGGCTGCTTTGGCTAGGAGAACGTTCCATTTGCGGAGGGCGTGGTCTTCGGTAAGAGTCTTGTCGTCGGACTTCATGAATGCATCGACGTCTTGGAACTCTGCATAGCCACCCGGCGCAAGGTTGCTAGTTAGTAGCGTCAGTAGTTGCCAAATTGTTAGCGAAATCATAGAATGACTTGCTCGTAGATCTTGCGCAGATACTCTGGCCAGTTCTTGACCGAGACGTTCATCATTCGGCTGTGAATGTAATCAAAAGGTTGAGAATAAGTCCACTCTTCATCGATATCGTCAATCTCAAACTTGACATTCGGGGGCACACTGTTCGAGTTTAAGTTTGCATCCGTATTTTATGCGACAACTTATCTCATACAAATCTGGTTGGGTAGGGGATAGATCAACCCCTATGACCTGCGCAGAATATTAGCCTTGGTCGCCCTTGAAAATGCTTGCTCTCACCTCAGTCTCGGGGTGTTCGTCAGCATAGTCAATTGCCCAGATACCAGTGCCGGTACCCAGGTCAAGAACCCGGCCAGTCTTGAATTCGGGAAGATTTGGAGGCGAGAGACCAAGCTTGTTGTCAAAGGTCAGAAGGAAGAGATTGTGCTGCAAGTCTAAAACAATAAGTGTGACGATCCTAGACAGTAGATTAAAGTCCCATAATTACCTAGTCTGTTGTTTTCTGTTTCGTCATTGGGCATGTAGTATTCTAGAGCATGTAAGAGGAGCTCCGAGTTTGACGGCGAACTCATGCAACCTACTTCCGTCTTTGTACGCGTGGTATGTTCTCCCATTCTCACATCGATAGTTAAGAATCGAGCTGCTCACGCTCGCAGTTGATGAAGAAACGTCCTATGCCGTAGTTTTCATCAGCGATTGTCTTCTTTCAGAGCACCTCAAATCACGCAAAAAGCCGTCCATGCATACATCACCAACTGAAGAGTCTCGATCGTCATCAACCTCAATTGAGAGTTAGTTAAAATTCCCATCATACTAGAGAAGGGTTTCTACATCAGCGGCAATGATGGGGCCCGCATTGGAAGTGGTCATTTCGTCAAGTATTAAGCTGCCTCAGGTGTGCACTGAGGTCCAAGTGGGTGTCGAGGTTGAAGGATCAACATGCCTCGAAGATGGAGCAGCGGTCAGTTTTTATCATTTAATCCCTCGGACCACCCTTGTCTGTCAGTTCAAGCAGGGACCAATAATGCTTCATTTAGGTGTGGTGTTGTTTCCTCTCCTCTCATCAGCAGCATGTGCTCCACCAAGAACCAACATCTTCTTGACTTTCTGGGATCCATCATGTGTTTGGAGGCTGACGGCTGCTTCTTATTGGTGGAGGGTGCAGTTGAATAACGAACGGCAAGCATAACAGCGGAAAACCCACCTACTTCCGGAGAGTCCGTCCGTGTATGTATGTACTCGCGTCAGACACGTCACATCACAGGCATGCAGCGGAGCCGGGACGTGCTTCCGCGCAGTGGACCGACTTTATTTGAAGTATTTATTTGTGCCGACTGTCATGATATAACTATAAAGGCTTCGCAACAAGATAATTTTGATGTGATAAATGGGTTTACAGGCTCATCCCTCAATTAGGCAACTCACCCCATGATTTGGTTATTTAAGACAGTCACTCAATATCCAAACCCTTTGCCGCTTAGAAATGCGAGACCAGCTGCAAGCAACGTTCAAATCCTGGATCGCCTTTCCACCAACTTCCAATACCTAGGGGCCAATGCTACGCGGATTCTCTTGCCCCAGATAATCATCGGGACGAAGAGCAAACCAATTACAAAGGCAATGCAACCACTGAGGATATACATATTAGTCAAGCCCATAGTTTTCATCCATGGGACTAAAGCGAATGGCACTGCAACCGAGACGGCATTTCGAAGAAAGGCCACGCCGATGAACGCTTCTGCCGTGAGCTACATGATTTGGCGTGAGTCATGTTCTCGTTGTATGGATACAGGAGAGCTTACCTCGCGGTATGTGTCCACGATGAGAGTAAAGGTGCTGTCCCCGTTTGCTCCAAGTCCAAAGGCAAAGAATGCACCCCCAATCGATGGATATATCCAGTGCATGCCCTAGGTAGGTGTGAGTATACTTGACTTCTCCATTCTCTCGGAAATTGACTCACCTTATCAGCAGTGACGCCAAACATGATGATACCGCCAGCCATGACAACAGTCGGGACAACAAGAGGGTAAAGCCTCATCTCGGGCTCAAAGATGCCACCATTTCGACGCGCCAGCCGCACAATAACCCAATCAGAAAAGGGTCCCCCGTAGATACTACCAAAGATATTACCAACGAATGGACCCAGTGTCATGTATCCGATGCCAGCTGTTGTAAAGTTGTACGGCGGCTGCGCAAAGACGATGGAGACAACAGACATATAAAGAACGAGCCAGCACACGCCAGATGCGAACTGCAGGGCTGTAAAGAAAACATGAGGAAGAGTGATGACGTGAAGCGGAATCACGAAAAGCTGCGGAAGAGACTCTGGAGTAGGCGTGGTAAAACGAAGGCGTTGTCGCCATGTGTTGATTGGGATTATCGAGTCGGTGCGCGTCATAGTAGTAGTAGTAGCATATCCTTCAGCTTTAAGATCCTCTTTTTCGTCCTCGAGTGATGGATCCGTAACTGCCAAAGATATAGAAACACCAGTTTGACCAATCGAGACGGGAACAAACTTAGTCTCTTCGAATAAGAAGAGAAACGTCACAAAGAGGGCCGTCATGGCAATAGAGAGTGCGTAATAAGACCAACGCCAGCCTTGTTCCGCCGCCTGAGAACCAGCGGCAAGAGGCGTGAGAAAAGAGCCCACCATCACAGCGGTAAAGTAGATGGCGTTGGCTGAGCCACGTTGGTGGACAAAGAATAGATCGGCAATCTATTCAAGAGTTAGGACGATACATGAGCGATCTAATGATGAAACCCACAGTCATTTGAACCGATGTTTCGTTAATGGCACCAGCCAAGCCAGTGAGTATAGAAGTTAGAATTAACTCGGTGTATGACGATATAGAAGATGTCCACCACGATACGGCGGCCAGGGCTGCCGTTGAAACGACATAAGTTGATCGACGACCGTACTTGATTGTAAGTGGGATGAAAAATATGCAGCCCATGGCCAGCCCAGCCAGTTGCGCCGACTGGGCATGGGTAAGCTGGGTGATGGTAACTTCCAGGTCGACGGTCATCTGCTGCCAAAAGACAGTCTGAATAGAGAGATTGGTAAAGGCAGCGACGGTCACGGCGATGGTAAGACCATAGTTGAAGCACTTTCTCCAAATGCTCCAGTTCTGGAAAATGTCAATGAGCAAAGGCAGTTGATGTTTACGATCTATCAAGGCAAAAGCTCACGAGTGGTTCATTTGGGTCGGATGACGGTGTTGGAGAGAGCACAAAAGTTGAGACACCGGTAGACTCTTCTGGCTCTGCATAATGAACTCAGCACAAGAAAGCAGTGGTACCATGGGACCCTTACGCAGCACCAACCGGACTGTGCCGGGAGGAGCAGTAGCAGCTCCGGTTGACATGATGAGGGAAAGCTAGTGGAACTCTCAACCCAAGAAAAGACGAGACTGTCGATGTTTTTCGTGTGGCTTGATCCAGACCCAGAAGCTGGGTGTTGCCCTGTTTATAGATCAATATCTAGGACCAGCTGCAAGGCCCTTCGAGTATGTGCGCACACATGCTCTGTAATCTGTATGCAAGGAAGCGTCTTAACTTAGACCTTTTCTGCAGACTCGAGGTCTCGGACGCGTCAAGATAAAGCTAAACAACAATTGAGGTTGTCTCGACCCCGGTCGCAAACTCAGGGGTTGATGCAACAACGTTGTTACTGCAGCTGCACGTCGACAGCAATGCCGATTCTGGGGAAAGAAGCAAAAAGTGTCACAGCCTACACACGATTAGCTCTCTCAAACCCTTGCTTTACCTCTGCTGCATCCTTTCTCTTCTTGGTGATCTTCCTCAAGGTTCCAGATTCATCCCCACAGAGGGTTTGATAACCCAAGCCACGCCACACCCTGTCAGGTGGTGATAAGCCCCATGGAACCAAACCCAAAGCAGAACGCTGGATGCGCCCCCCGGCTCCATCTTCCTCTTTCGTCTATAAACTCCACGGATCTCCGGGAACCGACGCGTCGTTGGCGGCTCCATCCTCTCGATCCA
>NIZV01000330.1:0-43839 GCA_003947045.1 Fusarium ambrosium
GTTGTAGCAGCAGTCTCACCTCACTGGAGCTTACCAAGAATTTTAAAACCGTGACACAAGCAATACAATCTCATACAAATCTCGCCGGATACTTGCCCTTTTGGCTTGCCGTGTTCCGTCTCAGAATTTGTTTGGCTAGTTGACCCCCTCAGTCTCAGAACCTCCTCAGTTGTTATGCATGGCGCGTCTCCCTTGCTCTGACTGACTTGACTGCTCGCCGCTTGTTGGGATACACCATCCCCATGGCAGGCTCACTTTTTTTTTCTGCTACTCGCTACTCCTCCTCCTCATGGCCCACGTCCTCGGAGCCATGTCGCCCGAATGTTGGGACCCACGTCTCCGGGGCCGTCCTTGCCACTGCCGTGCCAATCGAGTCCATCATCGGACAGTAGCCCGAGCCCCAACACGCTCTAACCTGGGTTTTCGAACCGATAGCCCCGAAAAGGAACAATGAAGAATGGAGGAGGAGCCCAGAAAAGGCCGCACGCCCAGCAGCATGGTTCTCCTTTGCGATGGATGCTCCTCCCGTCTGACCAAGCATCTTGCTCCACCGGAATTTCATCCGGAGACTCAGGCGCGCGTTCCATCCCTCGTGCGGCATTGGCACCGAGTTTTGACACCCATTCAGTCCCAGTCCCAGCCTCATCAATGTCCGAAGTCGCTCATGACGAACCAGAGGCGATGATGCTCAGGCGAGGCGGCCTCTTACAAATATGACTGGCCAAATGAGTCTCTTTCATCCCACGCTGACTGGTTCAAGTCTAGAGTCCAGAGTCCAGGTTGACTCGGCTCCTCATGGAGCCGCCCAGAAAGAAACCCCTCTCTAACGTTAACCTGTAAGTGGTAATTCCTTCAGGTTTTCTCTTCCATGCCTCCAATTAGCCGTCAACTTCTGCCGCCCAGGACTCATCGATGGGTCAATCTTGCGGTTTCAACATTGTCCCGCGGCCAATCGAGACGAGTAGTCTGGACACTCATCCAGTATCCAGTGAGCCACATGCTCCCCAACGCGCATCTTTAAGTTGAGCTCCAAAACCTGCCCAACTGGGATGCGTTGAAGCCTCACCAACCCCCACCCCCCAAGGTCAAGGTGCCCACAGGACCATTTAGCCACAGGAAACTCCGACTCACCGTTCTTGCATCCATCCCGAGTCAATTCTGCCGTGGAGACGTGCCATTATAAGCTAGGTACGAGGCAGCAAAGCGCCAGGTCAACGGGCAGTGCAAAAACCGGAGATCCATTGTCCGGCCAAGTATAAAAGACATCCCAATGCTGGTTCTACGGAAATGCCTGTTGCGCCTTCCAACGGATGCGACGGAAACCAATGTCCCTCTTAATTTGGACGGTTTTAACGGAAAATGAGCCTTTTTTCTTATCCGTCGCAATCTCGTTGATGATAGAAATTCTCACTTTTTGTCAATCCCAAGCTTTTCATCCTGACCATCTTCCATCCCGTTGAGGTGAAGTTCGTGGGGGTCACCTTCTTCACCTTGATGTTAATCACGTGACACTAACCTTTCACCGAACCCATTTTTTCCCAAGCCAAGCCACTGGCCGAGGCTGAGGCGAATCGTAGAAGGCTATCAATCATCCATTTTCTTCCATACACCAGCCACCATCATCAACAACGACTTGACATTGCAACATCGAAACACGGCCTCGATATCTCCAACGATCGGCTGCAGGTACTGGGCGACTTATTGAAAGAGGAACTTTGAGCAGAATTTGGCTCAAGGTACGTTTTCACAAGCAAACACACACCGCCTTCGCTGTATTCATCATGGCGTACCCTCCCCCTCCAGGCATCAGCAACAGCTCTCTCCCACCGAGACCTCCAGCCTCCAAGGCCGGCTTCAAACCCGCCTTCTCCTCCGCGGCTCAGTCCTCCTCGAAACCAGCGTACTCGAGCGCCCCGCCGACATACTCCGGCCCGTCGAGCTACCCGGCCACCACCGCTGCTCCGGCTGCCCAATATGCGCCCTCCTACTCGTCCTATCCGACTGGCTCTGCTCCCGGCGCGGTGAGCTCCGGAGCGCCTACGTCCTACTCATACCCTCAACAGCCGCAACAGCAGCAGCAGAGCTACGGACCCCAGAGTTACGGCGCCCAAAACTACGGACCTCAGAGCTATGGACCTCAAAGCTACGGCGCGCCAAGCTACGGGGCAGCTCCGCAGATCCGAAATCCTTTCCCCACGCCTGGCACAGCTAGCAACGATTACGACCCCGAGATGGCCGCGCAAATTGCCCAGTGGCAGAGCGCCTATGTAAGCCGCGACGCGACTGATGGCAAGAGCGACAAGCCTGCGGGTCCTAGCGCACCCAGGCCTGATATCCAACCCGCCGGTGCCGCGAGTGCTGCTTCTGCTGTCCAGGAGAAGAAGAAGACGGTTGTGCGCGAGGGCGGCGGCAAGAAGTGGACGGACGAAACACTACTCGAATGGGACCCCTCTCACCTTCGCCTCTTTGTCGGAAACCTTGCCGGTGAGACGACAGACGATGCCCTCCTCAAGGCCTTCTCCCGCTGGCGCTCGGTACAAAAGGCTCGCGTCATCCGCGACAAGCGCACTTCCAAGTCCAAGGGCTACGGCTTTGTCAGCTTCAGCGACGCCGACGACTTTTTCCAGGCCGCCAAGGAGATGAACGGCAAGTACATCCAGAGCCACCCGGTCGTGGTCCGCAAGGCCAACACCGAGATCAAGGTGACCAACGCCAAGGACAAGGATAGAAATAACAGGAAGAACAAGAACCACAAGAAGGGTGGTCATGGAGGTGGTGGAAGCGGCAATGGCGGCTACGAACCTAGCCTGGGCCCCATTGGCGGCGGTGGCGTGGTTAAGCCTGGACAGAAGACTAAGAACGGTCTCAGGCTGCTTGGTTAGGATGTTAATATCTGGATTAAGTAATGGTCGGTCTATATTATATGGTGTTTTGGCGTTGCATGGGTTCGCATACCCAGCCGTGGAGGGTGCAAGTTCGAAGGCTTGGCCATCGGCAGTTAGGAGGCTCTGAAATCATGATATTAAATACAAGGAAATTCTTGACATCACCAGACTAAAGTTGGGAAACTTAGAAACGTAATTATGTGAACGAATGCCTTTGATCATGATCCAGCTCTCGTCGTAGAATCAGTGTTGGGGTATCTTGGGGTCCCAGGTTTGCTCTGGTCTCGTGCCAGGCTCGATATCCATATCTTCCCTGTATCTCCCTTGCCTACCCTCTCATTCTCTTCTACTATCCGTCTTTACCTGACGGATCATCCCCTTCTTTCTAAATAATCACCATGCCACCCCTGTGGCTCACTTGTTTATTTATATAGTACAAAATAGATGGGGTCGGGATCGGGGCTTCATGTCGATAAATAAGCCAGCCCGATGAGTCGTGATACACAAGCCATAATATCCAAAAGAAATAGGTACGCTAAACGAATGCTCAGTCGGATCTATCGTGCCGACGGTCATTGGCCGTTGCCGGTGGTTGTAGCAAAGGCTGAAAGTCGCCGTCGGCTGTGACCGTGTCGAGTCGGTCGATGCTGTCACGCAAAAAGGCCGAGTTTTCCATGTCTGTGTCACCATCACGGTCTATGATGCCGCTGCTCTGGCTCGATGGAGAGTCTGGCTCATCTTGCTCGGCGAGATGACGGCCGTGAACATCCTCCTGTGCCTCTTGTCGCATCTTCCTGATCTTTATATAATTATAGGCGACAATCGCAAGCATGGTGGTGAGCAGACCGACAAAGTTGATGAGAGTGAGGCGGTCGTGGAAGACGATGGTGGCCGCACTGATGGTGACAACCTCCTTGAAGATGCCGGCAATGGAGAGTGTGACGACAGAGGTACGCTGCAGCAGAGCGAACTCGGATGCCGTCATACAAAAGGCGATGCATCCAGGGAAGAGGAGGAATAGGGGTGCCATGACAGCACCCCATTCGTCGGCCAGGATTTTGAAGCCGTCAATGAGATTTCCAATGCCCTCTACGGGAATAGCCAGGGAAATGAGCACGAGAAACATGACGGGGGTGAGAAAGAAAATGCTAGAAAAGGGATTCGAGGTCGCAGGGTTGCGGAGGAGGAGGATCTGGGTCAAACCCCAGCGGAAACCGGAGAAGAAGGCGGCTGAGATGACGAGAACGAAGCCACCCAGCTTGAACTCGACTTCACCGAAAACCATAAGAATGACACCCATTGTCATGGTGGCGATGATGCCAACAAGACGCCATGTTGGAGTTTCGAGACGGAAAAGGAAAGCAAAGATAAGAACGAATGCAAGGGATGAAGACTTGCACATGGCTGTGAGAATGGTTAGCTACACGAACGATCAGCAATCAATAATTTGGTCACATACTGTAAAAAGTAAGGCTGATGAACTTGAGAGACGTGTTTCCCAGTCCAATATCAAGACCGGTGGCGGCGCCACAAGGGCCAATTCTCGTGAGGTAAAACATCTTGGTCATGCCATAAGATTTTGGCTCCTCGTCATGTCTTGACCTCCCCAGATCAGACTGATGCCCGCTGCGACCACCCGGCCGCAGTGAGGGAATGAAGTATAGCACGAGGCCGGAGAGTATAAACTGCACCACCATGTGCATGGACGTGGTGAAGAGCGGAAAGGCGAAATTGAGGCGGTCCTCGTCAAACATCCACTTGTTGTACTGGAGCCACATTGTCAGCAATTGAAACTCAAAAGAAGGGGGCGGCGCTGTGGGAAAAGGGGGGGGGAGCCATACAATAGATATTGACAAGGAAAAGAGATACCACAAGAGAATTAGAGTGCCGTTGATGAGAAGGCTCTTGATGACGCTCTTGTCTGCTTCTTTGCGCTCCTCGGCCGAGATGTCGTTATTCCCCCTCGCGATGCGCTGGTCCAACTGGGTATTCCTCTTGCGCTTCTTCTGCTTCCTGTGCCGGTCCTTGCGGGTCAGGCCCGTCTCCTCGTCATCCTGTAGGTCCTCATCGCTGTAGCTCTCATCCCCCGAATCCTCTTTACGGATCGCAAAGCCATTGGCGTCAAGATCTTCCTCTGAAATCTTAGGCTCGTCGGATAAGCCGTTTGACGCTGGGCCGCGGCCAGATGTGGCTCGGGATCTGCTTGGTGAGCCGACGGGGCGACCACCAGTGCTGATCTGGCTGCTTCGACGGCGACGGTGTTCGGCGAGGGGCTCCATCTCGATGTCGTGGTCGTCGGTGTCACTGTCGTAGTCTTCACCAGTGTGAGACCTGGCGGCCGGAGAGCGAGACGGACCGGCCACTGCTTCGCCTCCTCCTCTGGACCTCAGTTTTGCTGATCTTCCTCTTGTTGAAGCTGGGTTTGTTGATGTTGATGGCGATGATGTTGTTTGTGCTGAAGGATCGAGGTCCGTGGAGTTATGGCCAGGGGCCCTGTTGGTGGCTGACACAGGGAGAGATGCGTCGACGAGGAGAAGAGGTTCGGGGGAGGCGGAGGGAGAACGGGAGTCGGTCGGGGGAGGTGGTGAGGGTAGGAGATTGTCGGATCGTGAAGGGGGAGCGGTCATGATGGAGACCCAAGAAATGGAGACGGGGACGGGGCTTTCATATGCGAGCGACTGGACCTCTGTTGGAGCGGATGGGGAGGGAAGACGGACTGGACTGTACGGTACGGGCGATCTGGACTCGGCTGAGCTGGCTGGCTGGGCTGGGCTGGTTTGTGGGTGTGTTAGCCAAGAGAAGGCCAGGTCTAGCGTATGCAAAGGGAGGAGCTAGTACGATTGGAGTAGTCATAGAGCTGCGGTCGCTGGGGTCGCGGGGCGGTTGTAGGGGGCCGGAGCGCATGCCCAGCTCCAGTTGTAAGCCCCAGGTTGGAACTGACTGCCCGTACATCCCATAGCCGCAGAGAGTCACACCTCACCTTGCCGGGAATTTGATCACTGGAACACCGGGAGGATGAGACATGGGGGTGGGAGAGCTTGTCTAGGTTCCATGGATGTTGATGCTTCCCTGGTATTATCCGTACATAGGTACCTGCTCCGAAGCTCCTTCTGCTGCGTATTCGGTCTATTTCATAACGTCAGCTGGATGCTCACCTCTCTTTCGTTTCTTCCCATCCCTAAATCGAGTCCGCTGCCCGTCGAGTGGAGCTAACGCGGAACCCCGTGGCGCACTGTCCGTCCGCACGCGACACGGTATCCAGACGGTTGGAAGAGCCGTGATTGGTCGGGGGGGTCATGTCTCTTGGTCCGAGGAGAGCTTGCACAAAGTGCTGCATGGGTTCGCCGCCTTTTGGGTAGGACGACGTTTTTTTTTTTTACTTGATCGTTGGCTTGATCAGATGAAAAAGAGTTCTTCAATATGCATGTTGTGCCATCGAAATCCTCGAGCGGTGAATAAAGAAGGCGAGCTTGGTCAAGAGCATGACTCTTGTTAAAGGCTACTTGGGCAGCAAACAAACCAGACGCCTCCAGATTGCAGCCACATAAAAACAAGAAAATGCAACGACGAGGAATAGCGATCGCCGTATGACCTCTCTCAAGTCGCACACAGTTCGATCGACTCTGCGGGGTTTGAACGGCTAGGGCTGTCGGTCTTGTGTCTGTCTTGACCTGAAGGGGAGAAACATTGCATCAACGATCTTCAATAAAGCCAGGCTGCTGATCACCTCCGCACGTGTGGACGCTACATACAACAGCAAATAGTCCATGTGATGGCGTTAATGCATGCCGTTGTGTCCGTCCGTGTACTCTCTTTCTCTCTTACGCATCAAAAACTGGACTTCGGACTCTTGTCCCTTTTGCGTTCATCCCGTCATCCCCCCCTATCCTTGCCATCAAATTCTCGGCACTTGAGCTCCTTCTCATGCGAAATGCTTCAAGTCTGAGGCAGCCAGCGGGTCCCCCGTCCAGTCCCTTTCAGGGGTGAAAGACAAGACCCCCCAGCTCGTATACGGATATCGGAACGACACCCAAGTTAGACCCTGCATAAAACCAGGCACCATCTTGATTTCGAATGAATGGAAAGTTCCTGACCTCCCCCAGCCTCTTTTGCGTTTGTAAACCGTTCAGTTCAACGGCTAGGAAAAGACGCTTCTTTTGCGACAAGCTACTGTAATAGCTCCGGTCCAGCCGGGGTCCTTGATCCTTGTCAGCCATGCAGGCTTCGAAGCATGGGATTTTGCAAAGTTTACGACAATCATGAATTTTGGCCATTTTTTTCAGAGTTAGGTTAATTGCCAGGCAGGCAAGTATCGAACAGCTCGGATAACGGTCCTTTCATCTGCCAAGTCTCAACGAGCTCATTGTCTCAATCATCGGGAACTTGCCGTGTTGACTCCGAGACCCTTTTTTTGCGCCATGGCGTTTACTTGGCACGACACAATGGCCGACTTTCCGTGCCCGTGTGCAACAGTGCTTGGAAGTTGTAGTCATAGAAACTGTGTCTTTATCCGCTGCCATTGTAGATGCTCTGTATATGTCAACTGGGTTGTCTAATGAGGTGCGCAGAATAGGGGTGGCTACTATGAGCAGCATCTTGGTAAAGAACCCTTTGTGTTAATTGAGCCCAATTTTCTCGAAAACTCCTATCTTTACATCTCTCAAGGCCAAGAACTCTACAACTCACCCAAGTCACCCATCTGAATCGAGGTATGTGCCACAACATGGTAAAAATGCGCTGGATAAAACCGGCTTACCTCCATGGAACGTTGTGTGAAAGTAGCGTTTCAGCAAATTAATCAGAAGGGCCCCTTGCCTCGATGGCTGTGACTTTTATACCTACCGACTTTTAACAAAGCTGAAGCTGAATCGTTGACTGCCGCAAGGGCTAAGAAATAGATGAGACACTCGAGTATTAATACGTGCTTGACTCATAAACAGAGTAAATAAATTTATCGAAAATATTATAAAATAATCTAAGACTTTAGAATATTTTTATTTATTTTTAGTAATTATCCTCAGGGGAGAATTAGCTAAAAGGTCTATTACAGTGTCTCGTTTTTTCCCTTGACCTGGGCCTGATGTTAGACCTCCACATACATACCGGGTAGCCAGCCATGGTGCTCACCATATATAAGCTCCATTAGACGTACTCCCTTGCCAAGTCCTGTCCGACTTTACAGTTATATCCATATAGATCCCTTATTTTGTGCAGAGGACATGCGATCCAGGTAGTTATGGAACCATTTCACCATGAGTGATAGAAGCAGAAGAGGCAACGCTTTTAAACACCTTTGTTCAAAGAGCCTAGGACATAAATGGTGAAAAGGTGCGCCATCTTGCTTTCTGATAAATACCTTAGTAAAATTCATGTAATGCCATCTCCAAGTCTTTATAATGCCCAAAGTGCGATACCTGCATACTGACTAAACCATCAGTGGCGCTGCCAGCAAACCATGGCCATTGGAAGTTCTCAGTGCCCCTCAAGTCTCGGCACACGCTGAGCTGCTTGTCAGACTGGAAAAGAAAGAAAGGAATTGGTTTTGTTGGTCAGCTCTTATTAGTTCGTTGCACGTGGACAACAAGTTGGGCGCTGCTTTTGGAAATGGTCGCTGTAATGGTCACACACACCAAGCTTTGAGCTGCACCTGGCGATCTAAGCATCGTGAAAGCTTATAAGCTCCATCCCCCGCATGCTCTTTCAGCTCCCCTTTCTACGATATCTCTGGAGAATCTCACGGAATTGAGACACCATCACTGCTCATTCCTTCCCGTATATCCGCAGATCCAGTTTTTTGCTTCGCTGGGACTCTCGGGGCGGCACGATTCCACTGCGGAAGCACTTACACAGTCCATTACATCATTCCTCGAGCTACTCAGCTTCAGAACCTCAGCTGTCCATCATCTCACCGAAAATGGCTTCTCAATGCTCTGCGGCGCACCCAGGAGGCTCTCGTCGTGCTCAGACGGGAGGATACCTTCCCATTGAGGATTATGGAATGATTGGCAACATGCACACTTGTGCCCTCGTGGGGATCGATGGGAGCGTCGACTTTATGTGCTGGTAAGAATGACATTTGGCTTTCAATCTCATATCCCTAGGCTAAAACTTGTTCTCTAGGCCCGATTTTGACTCTCCATCTGTGTTCTGTCGGTTGTTGGACAAGGACAAGGGCGGCCACTTCTCCATTTCTCCCCCTGACGACTTCAACTGTACTACAAAGCAGCAGTACCTGCCATCGTCTTGCATCCTTCAGACGAGATCCATTCATGAAGATGGAGTCGTGGACCTGGTGGATTTCTTCCCTCGCCCAAAGAGTGCCCAGGTCATGACTAGGGGCTACAAGCTGAACGCTTACCGAGAGGCCACCAAGGTCCAGGAAGAGCTCAAGAAGTGGCTGGTTCGTCGAGTGGAATGCATTCGAGGCACTCTAACTCTGGGTAAGATTTCAATTCCTTTCATCAAAAGATGTAACTAACACAGCCAGATGTTGAA
The DNA here is from genome assembly GCA_003947045.1 of Fusarium ambrosium. Lineage (NCBI taxonomy): Eukaryota > Fungi > Ascomycota > Sordariomycetes > Hypocreales > Nectriaceae > Fusarium > Fusarium ambrosium. The sequence goes on from NIZV01000330.1 coordinate 9,381, forward strand.
ATCTTCCCCTCGTTCAACTACGGAAGGGATCCTCATGAAACCATCCTCTACCAAGAGCGTCACGTATCCTCTGATTCCAAAAGCAAGGTCGCCGCCTTCCACAGCAAGGACGTCAAGCTTCAGCTCGACGTCGCACTTGAGAAGGGAGAGGATGAAGCAAGCTGCCCTGACATTACCTTCAAGAAGGAGAAGCGCCCCGGAACCCTCGGTGAGGGTCTTGTTGCTCGCATCCAGATCCAGGAAGGCCAGGCCATCTCCTTTGTTCTTCGAAATGACATCAACAATCACATCACCGAGCACATCTCCACTGAAGTCCTGGATGCTCAGCAGCATGATACCCAGACTTTCTGGTACAACTTCATCTCGCAGTCCAGGTACAAGGGCCGATGGAGAGAGGTTGTGTCGAGAAGCTTGATGATTCTCAAGATGATGACATATGGTACATATCCCAACAAATTTGATCTTGCCCCTGAATCCACGCTGATTCCTTGCAGAACCTACCGGTGCAATCATCGCCTCGCCCACATTCTCCGTCCCCGAAGCCATCGGCGGCGTGAGAAACTGGGACTACCGCTACTCCTGGATCCGAGACTCGAGTTTCACCATCTACATTCTTCTCCGTCTTGGCTTCAAGGCTGAAGCTGATGCCTACATGGAGTTCATCATGGAGCGCTTCGTACGCTCACGAGGCCCAGATGGCGGCCTGCCCATCATGTTCACCATCCGCGGCGACACCGACATTCCCGAGCTCACTCTAGGCCATCTCGAGGGATATCGCGGCAGCAGCCCTGTTCGTATTGGCAACGGCGCGGCTTTTCACCAGCAGTTTGATATCTACGGTGAGCTCATGGATGCCATTTATCTGTACAACAAGTACGGAAAGCCAGTTCCTTGGGATGTCTGGAGAGCTGTGCGTGACATTCTCGGTAAGTTGAGCAATCATTTTGCTAGACCCTACTAACCCATCGTAGATTACGTCTTGACGATTCTTGATGGTGAGTAATAGACAATATGGAATAAGGCTTGTTCTAACAAGAAAGATCCCGACATGTCCATCTGGGAAGTCCGTAACAACAAGCAGCACTTTACTTACTCGCAGATCATGCTCTGGGTTGCATTCGACCGCGGCCTCCGCCTTGCAGAAAAGAGATGCTTCCCCTGTCCCAACCGCGCCAAGTGGTTGGAAGCAAGAGACAATCTCTACGAACGTGTCATGGAGAAGGGTAACACCCCTCACCTTACAGTTGTTGTTCAATCTGACTCTTGAGTAGGATACAATGAGAAGATGAAGTGCTTCGTGCAGAGCTTCCAGAACAACACCATGCTGGACTCTTCCATCCTCATAGCCCCCCTTGTATTCTTCATCTCACCCTGCGATCCTCGTTTCCTCAACACTCTCGACCGCATCCTCTTACCCCCTGAAAAGGGTGGTCTGACGAGCACCGGCTTGGTATACCGCTACGACACCGAGCTCTCCGACGACGGTTAGGTCCCCTGATACAAGCCCCCGCCCCCCCTTTGACAGAAGAGTGAGCTAATGTTGCGGGAATGTATTTAGGAGTAGGCGGTCACGAGGGCGCATTCAGCATGTGCACCTTCTGGCTCGTCGAAGCCATGACCCGCGCATCCGTCTACGAGCCCAAGTACCTGGTTCGGGCCGTTAACCTCTTTGAGAACATGTTGGGCTTCTCCAACCACCTGTGCATGTTCTCTGAGGAGATTGCGCGCAGTGGCGAGCAGCTGGGAAACACCCCCCAGGCTTTCAGTCATCTCGCCTTGATCAGTGCTGCGTTCAACCTCGACCGCGCGACCGAGAAGAGGTTCAATTGATGCGGGATCTGTGGTTCAGAGCAGTGGGCCGTGAAGGGGCACTTTCACTTATTCAAGAATGACTCTGTCCTGTTAATTGCGCACTGTATCATCGTTGTTGGAAATGAATGCATCATAGTATTTTATTGACGTATTCACATGCATCAACTGCATAGATCCGTTTCCATCTCTTGTTAAATCCGTCAACTACCTAGTCTCGCGACGTCACAGATACAGAATCTCCAACTTCAATCGTCGGGTACTGTGTCTCCTTCGTATTGCAGTCGCCCTGGGCAAAAGGGTCGTGCCGCATATGAACCCCAAAGTAGACCTTGCCGTCGAAGCGCCTCGTCTTCGCTAGCGTGACAAACGGCTCTTCCTTCTTCTCACCTGTCTCTTGATCAATGCAGACCATCTGACATCTGTGACACGCACCCAAGAGCTTGAAGTTTTGGCGTCCAATGCGTACAGAGCCCCAGTCATCCTCGGCGAAGGCCGTATATGCTTTGGTGCCAGCAGCATGTTCCAGAACAACGTTGGCCCGGAATGCTCGTTCTTCTATAGGGCTGCCACCTCTGCTCATGATTTCCCTGTTCAACTCATCCACACTCGAGCTGTGTACCATGAGAATAGGGCTCTCGTTCGAGAGTAAGATCTTGGCTGGCCTTTTCTGTTCCGAGTCAGAATCAGGGGGTGAAGGGACGTCTGGGAATGCCCCTGGAAGAGTCCGGATCCTGCTAGGCTGCTGATATCGTTGTATCTGGGCCTTTGAAAGGCGGCCTTTTAGACCGAGACCACCCGGAGGGAAGCGTGCCAGGACACACGGAATTCCCAGAACGCCCGAGAAGAAGCCGTTGACGCTTTCTGACGTATAGAGCTGTGCAGATACCTCTTCTCCGCATACTCTTGATCGTTGCCGGTCGAGTGTTGAGTCGATAACTGAGGGATCGGCTGACAAAGGTATAGAAATCTGATGCGGCTGGTTGTCCCGCCGCTTCCCGTGATATGATACCACCAGTTCTCCTTTGTCAAAATCGATGCGTGGCCGTAGTAGAGCCATTCTGGGGCATCTCTTCTGGTTAAGTGCGTGACCAGAACCTTGGTGTACCAAGCACCACTCGCGATCCCAGGCCAGCCCCTCAGGACGAATCTCCCAAGAAACTCGAGGGGGAATAGAGAAGCCAGCGCAACTCTTGATTGGGTATATGGTGATGGTTTTCACCTGGAGTCGGGGTGGCTCGGACATAACTGTTGGACTCATAGCGCCGATGATGGGTTCGACTGTCGGTAACGTGGTTTCAAGATAAAACTCTTTGATGAAGTCGACGAAGCGATCTACATCTGCCTTGGTGCTCATTGCGCCCAAGCTGGCCCGAACGACGCCCGTTGGCTTGCCTGACATGATATCGTTTTCCGCTCCGCATCGGAAGCCTGCAGAAAAGTTCTTCTTCATTTCCCAAGGTTGTAACCCAAGAGCTGAGGCAATACCCCCTGGGCTGCATAGTCCGCCTGTTCGAATGTGCATCTTTTTCAGATTTGCAAGCTTCTCGAATTCAGTCAGGCTAACCCAGGCACCACGGCTATTCCTTAGGTTAAAGGAAACGACAGGACCGGTTCCCAGTGATTCGACCCCAGACGAGTCCTTGGTATAGACCGCGCAGACCGGCTTGCCATTAGCATGGCGTAACTCGGTCAGATCCCTTAATAGTCGCCGGCTGAGGTACGAGGTGTGTGCTCTGATTTCGTCCATGGTGCCAAACAGTCGTTCGTGTACTTCCATAGCAATATCAAGAGCAATGATATTATGAAATGGCAGTGTACCGTCTTCCAATCGTTCGTGAAGAGAATGCGACTTTGGTGCGTGCCATTTCTCCTTTCCGCACACAACCATGTCCACGGTACCGCCACCGAAATACTTTCGATGATCAAATACCCATTCAGCAGACCGCCGAACAAGCAAAGCGCCAAGGTCCGGAAATCCGAATATTTTGTATAGGCTGACAACGATGAAATCGGGCGTAATATTAGGGTCGCTTAGATCGAGACGAGAGGTGGCGGCAAACGAGGATGCGTCCAACAATGTGTGTAGGCGAGATTTTGAATTTCGATGAGCCTCTCTTAGATCTCTGCTCCATGTTAAAGGGTATCTTTTCCCATCCATATGAGACTGGGCCGAATATGAAAAGAGTGTTGATCGTGGTTGAGCGTGGGCAGAATCCAAGAAGGGAGAATTCCCCTTTAACCAAGATTGAAGACTACCATCGTCAATCAACAGGCTATCGATAGCTTCCTCTCGGGCCCCGACTAAGCTGGTATGACAAGCCTCGTGGTAGGCATATAAGAAGCCTTGGGGCAGAGCTCTCATGGCATCAACTACCAATTTCACACCAGCGGTGGCATTGGCAACAAATACCACATCGTATTCTGCTGGGTCCGCCCCGAAAAAGTTCAACAAATTCATGCGAGCATCTTCGATTCGAGAGGTTGAGTTCTGAGACGATGGGGAGGCAGAGTGGGGGTTGCCATATATCGTTTCCATCATTGAGGAGGTGAAAGCGTCCATCAAGGACTTGGAGCATAAAGTTGTGCCGGCATGATCGAGGTACACAGAGTCTAAATAAGTTAGTGTCAAATAATGGAAACGTTTATTTCAGACACGAACCCTTTAGCATAGGGTACTCTCTTGTCCTGAAGTGTTCTACCGCAACATTATAGCGGTAACCGTTGGTGCCGCCGCTACCCGTGTCCATTTTTGCCATATATGCCGGTAGAAACCCTGAGGTACAAAGGAGAAAGATGTCGAGACGTTTTGAATGATTCGAAGAGTTATTCCTCTAGTAGCCATGGGCTATCTGGGGTTCATATGCTGCACGACCTCTTATCATGCGTGGATGAAGGCGGGTGCTGTATCATGGGCCAGCAAGAGTGGGGCAGTCGTGGGGGAGGAGCTATCTGATCCAAGCCGAGGATGAAAGACAGAAGAGAGTGCGGAGTATTGAAAGAGTTCGATGCGCAAGTGGATTTGGTTATTATTCATAAATATTAGAGAATCGCATTGATGTGACAAGTCGAAGCAGAGCCACTCCTGATGGCGGTCAGCTGCATTACTGTATTGTTTGCCGCTTGTTTGCAAGAGTGGGAGAGGCCTCGCCCAGGCATGATGTAAGAAATCACCCCCGGATTGTTTGTTAGGTGCAGGCGGAGATCGCCACGCTCCTTCCCAGGCACACTCGCCGGTTACCGACCGATACCAGAAGATAATTGGCTCGAGAGAGGCCGGAGATTCCCAGGGAAGCGGCGACCGGGCAATCAGTGATTGCCCCAATGCCCTAAGACGGGACTGGTGAAGCAGGTACGTACCTGCCGACACCTTCCCCGGAACGGCTGCACAGGGCCCGCAGCCGGTCGCAAACGTCCATCCATCGGAGGAAGGAACGGAATGGATCCCCCTTGTCAAACAATCAGCGCCCCACTCAAATCGCGCGCGCGCCGCCAGCTCAGCAAACCAAACCTCCAGCTCGCTCCTAGCCAACCAACGTAAACTTAGTTTCTTCAACTTCACTTGACCTCACTTCATCGTATCGGTTTATCGACCTGAGGTGAGGCCTGTTGGAGCGCAACTTCCTCCATCTCAGCGCCATCTTCATTGCCAAAGTCGCGCTCATTCAATTAGTTTGTCTCCCCTATACTCTTTGAGTATCTTTCTCTCTCTTTCCCTTCTCCCTCTACAACGTTTCAAACCGTCGATCCAGCCGCATCCGCAGCCTCGCGTTGTCCCCTCAGCCGTCCCTGTCCTCCTGCCACCATCATCATGCCACACTCATTCTCATCTCATTCTTCTTATTATATCTTGTCATTCGTTCAGGGCGCGTCGCCCTAGAGCCACCTTCTTCATGGCGCCTCTTTGGCATCCCTACTTGTTTTCTTGTTTCTGGCTCTATTCCTTGTCCAAACATTATTCAGGATCTCATCTCTAACCGCAATCATGTTGCCAAATAATAGGCACCACCTCGGCAAAGCCCGCAATCTACTTCCAAACACCCGCGCCCCAAAGAATTGAGATTCGCCTCCGCCTTAAAGAGCAACCTACTCCCATGCCACGTCGCGTCCTCCCTACCGAAACCAACAATGGACTCGTACACCTCTTTTCGAGATGCCTCGGCTCGCTCGCCCGTTGAGAGAAGCTGGAGTCGCGATGACTCGCGCAACCGAGATGATCGCGCTGATCGAGGCGATTCCTTTTACCGTGGAAGGTCACCAGGTTCGTCGTGCAACCTCGAGTCTTTTGTACTTGACTCTATCACATTGGACAGTATCGCTCACCAATTATCAGGTCATGACCGTCGAGACCGCCGCCGATCTCGCTCACCCGCCACAGTTGATCGCTATGAGCCGCGATCTCGTCGAGACGATCGCGATCGTGACGACCGGCGTCGTATCACCTCACCTCCCGCCAACATTGATCGATATGTTCCCGGCCAGGAGGCTAGTTCCTCCGGCAACGTCACAGTCAACCCACTGGCCGATCCTGTCAAGCTCCCGTACCAGGTTGGCTTCTCATACTTTGGTGAATGGTGGAGAATGAATGAGAAGATCAAGGAAGAAAAGGAACGAATTCGCACTGGTCGTCGACGTGAACCTGAGAGAACCCGTGGCCCAGAGGACCGTGAAAAGGAAAAGGCCAAGATTCAGGCGGCCTATGACGCTTACAAGGAGGAGCTGCAGGCCAAGATGGCTCGGGCCTTTGTCTCCGAGCACAAGAGGGAGCAGTGGTTCAAGGAGCGATATGTCCCTGAAATCCGTGATGATTTCCGGGCAAAACTCAACGAGCATCGACGTGGCGCCTACAGCCAGTGGGAACAAGACCTCGAGTCTGGCACCTTTGATGACTTCTCTTTGGAAGGTCTCCCTAAGAGCGAAAGCAATGGCAGTGGGGGCGTTGTTGAGAAGGAAGAGGGCGAGGCGACGGCTACCAATGAGATTCTTGGTGTTGGCGATCTCGTACCAGCGAACGGTGCGGATATTCGAGACGAGAATCAGTTTCAGCCTACCCTTTTGATCAAGACTATCGCCCCTCATGTCAGCCGTCAGAACCTCGAAGCCTTCTGCAAGGAGCATCTCGGAGAAGAGGAGGGAGGTTTCAAGTGGCTCTCCCTTTCTGATCCCAATCCTAGCAAGCGCTATCATCGGATCGGATGGGTCATGCTTCATCCTTCTTCAGAAACGGCAATGCCGGTTGATCGTGTTGATCCCAAGGACGAAGACGGCGATGAAGCGATAACGTCGCCTCAGCCAGTGTCGACCGCTGATAAGGCTCTGGAGGCCATCAACGGAAAGACTGTCAAGGACGAGGTTCGGGGTGATTTTGTTTGCCACGTTGGAGTTCACAGCCCACCTGTCCACCCTCGCAAGAAGGCTCTTTGGGACCTTTTCTCGGCACCTGAGCGCATTGAGAAGAATCTGCTTCTTGTTCAGCGAATTGTCAACAAGTTTGAGGAAGAGTTTGGCTCTGATTTCCAGGCGACCCTGAAGATTGAAGAAAAGGTCGAAGACCTGAGGACTGCTGGCCAGCTTCAACCGGCCGTGCCCCCGACTCCAGTCAAGAAGTTCAAGAAGACGCGCGAGGTGGGCATGGATGAAGCCATGGACGAAGAAGAAGATGGTGTGATTGAAATTGAAGACGAGGAGGAAGAGGGCGCCGTGGACGACGATGAGGTTGATGACGAAGATCTCCTAGTCAAGAAGAAACAGCTCGATCTCTTGATCGAGTACTTGCGCCGAGTCTTCAACTTCTGCTTCTTCTGTGTCTTTGAGAGTGACTCGATTCACGAGCTTACACGCAAGTGTCCGGGTGGTCACTTGCGCCGACCACGCAGCACATTGTCTTCTGCAGCCAAGGCGGTGGCCCGGGCCAGCGCCAATGGTGAGGCCTTCCCTGGCAAGAAACGGGGAGAGGGAGCCGATGAGCCAGAGAATGAACCTGGCGAGGGGGACAAGAAGTTCCGAAACGCGTCCAACAAGACGGAGCAGCAGCTTCTCCGAGCCTTCAACTGGGTCAAGACATTTGAAGACAAGTTGACCCAGATTCTGGACCCTCACTCTGTCGACATCCGGAAGCTTGGCGGCCGCCCTGTGGAGGAGGCTGTTGATGAGGAGCTTTCCAAGCATGTCAAGCAAGAGGATGAACACAAGTGGAGGTGCAAGGCACCGGAATGTTCCAAGCTATTCAAGGAGGAGCATTTCTGGCGCAAGCACGTCGAGAAGCGTCATTCTGAGTGGCTTGAGAGCATTAAACAAGAGGTTCGTTTTCACCTATTCATACTTGAACAACGCCGGCTAACTGGATCTCTAGTTTGACCTAATCAATGCATATGTCATCGATCCTGCACACATTGCACCATCGAGGACGGATGCCAACTCGAATGGCCATTTCCCACCTGCCAATGGCCAGTCGAACACTGGCACGCCTCGTGGTTTTAATCTCCAGAACTTTGCCATGAATGGCATGATGGGCATGCCTGGATTCCCTATGCCCCCTGGCGGTTTCACCCCCATGTTTGCGAATATGCAGTCTGGTGGTGGTGGCTGGAACCCGATGGGTGACGACCGTTCTGGTGGACCCATTCGTCGAGGAGGTATGGGCGGAGGCCGTGGCCAGTATCGATCTGGCCCGTATGATCGTCGTGGCGGAAACCGTTACGACGGTGGCCGCAACAACCGTATGGGCGGTTCTCGATGGGGAGACGGCGCCGGCGGAGCTGCTGGAGGTCCCCGTGAGGCGGTACAGGGACGAAGCCTGAAGAGCTACGAAGATCTGGACCAGGTTTCTGGTGGCGGAGGCGGCGAGCTCAACTACTAGACTGACATATTGCTTACAGTACAAGCTGATGAGGAGGAGCTGGAGTTGGTTGCTTGCTTTCACTTTCATATTGGGTTCCTGGGCAACTGGATTCAGGTGTCGTGGAGACGAATATCTCGCGATATTCCGTGTAGATTATGCCATTGTTACTACTTGCTGATTTTCGAAGTCGATTTGTGAGCTTCGATAGGCCATGAAATTGCATCACATATTTCCATTCTAACGTTGATTGCTGTCGTTGAACCAGAGTCTTGGTGTGTGAAGTGAATGGCTTTGCAACTTCGGTACTTTGATATCCATCGGTGAACCTCGGTGAAAGGTGAGCTAGTGGATCTGGTGGGGCTGTGTGCATTCTTATCGGCCAATAAAAGTCAGCGATAAGATATTTTTCGCGACGCACATCCCCACCGCCCACCTCTTTTTTCTGTACCTAAGTGAACTCCCGTCTCCAACGTGCACCAGTTCAAGCCAGCGATTGCTCCAAGTCTTACAGTCGCAAAGATGGGACTCCTTGCAGAGAACAAGATGTAAGACTGTCGCATTGGCCAGGCTAATCTGCGAATGTCTGCTAACCTATTGACTACAGCCGACGAAAGATCAACAAGGATCCCAACAATACCAAATGGACTCGAGACACCAACACCTTTGGGCAGAAGATCCTTCGTGCCCAGGGCTGGCAACCAGGCCAGTTCCTCGGAGCTGAGAATGCGCCGCACTCGGAGCTGCACACGGCTGCAAACGCCTCGTACATCCGCGTCGTTCTCAAGGATGACATGAAGGGACTGGGCTTCAGCAGGGCCAAGGAGGACGAGGTTACAGGACTCGATGTCTTCCAGGACCTTCTCAGCAGGCTCAACGGAAAGACCGAGGATGAAGTCGTGGTGGACCAGCAGGCGCGACTCGCCGTCAAGACCCATCACTTTGTCGAGCAACGATACGGACCGATGCGATTCGTATATGGCGGACTCCTAGTGGGCGATGAGATGAAGGAGAAGGTTGATGAGGAAGCCAAGACACCCAAGGATGAGGACGAGGATGTAGTTATGGAATCCACCCCAACACCGAAGGAATCGAAAAAGGAGAAGAAGTCGAAGAAGCGAAAGGCCAGCGACGACGAAGACTCTTCCAGCCGAGAATCCGACTCTAAGAGCAAGAAGAGACGCAAGGAGGAACGCAAGCTGAAGGAGAACGATAGCAGCGCCGATACAGACGACGCCAAGGCTAAGAAGAAGGATAAGAAGTCTAAGAAGGACAAGTCGCGCAAGAAGTCTGCAGAGGTCTCGGAAGAGGACGATAGCGTGCCGTCAGAGGAGCGCTCCAAGAAGCGGAAATCCAAGTCCAAGGATAAGAGCCGGTCTCCCGAGGATTCGGAGGAGGACAAGGTGAAGGATAAGAAGTCCAAGAAGGAGAAGAAGGAAAAGAAGGACAAGAAGCGCAAGAAGGAGGAGGCTACGTCCGAGTCGAGCAGCACCGTTGCCACGCAAGAATCGACGCCTGTGCCATCTATCCCAGGAACCGGGGTGACAACTCCATCTGGTACATCAACTCCCCGGGGAAGCAGGAACTTTGTGCGGTCACGATTTATTGCGCAGAAGAGGCAGGCTGTGTTGGATACCAAGGCGTTGAACCAGGTTTGTGCAACCCAGTTGTTGCCCTGTTACTGGACGATTCCGCTAACAAGAAGCAGATTTTCATGGTCAAGGCTTAAGTCAATGTTTCTCTTTTATCTGGAACTGGAAAACAAAAGCGTTTGAACGGGGAATAACCATAGACAAAGGTACGGGACTGTACGAGGCGCTGTTTGAAGGGCCGATGTCGGGTCGGTATCACACAAGGGCTACAGTCGGTAGAGGAGTCCGTCACACTTCTTGGAGTCGCGGGAGTCATCGCCAATCTCAGTCCAAGACTTGGCTTGGTTTCAACATCGAATCATGGACAAGAGTAGTAAAAGTGTGCCTGATGATCACACCCAAGGAAACACAGGAGGAGGGCAAGCATAGCGAATTTTTGATGCAGATCATTTACTTCATTTATTTACTGCCCCGACAGCTAAAACTCGCTCTCAGTATCACCACCTATGGCCAAATTACCAACCCATCAAGGGTACACACACAAACCCAACACTATTAATACACATCGATCATCGTCTCGCGAATTGATCGTTTACTTGGGGGGGCTTTGATCATTTATTTCTCTGCGTTCTTGCCAAAGTTGCTGCAAAGCATTGTTGTTAGTTCAAGCTTAATCATGAGAAGTAACATTGTGATGTGGTGATGACGATGTAACGCACTTGTGGAAGAACTGGCTGAAGATGCCGCCCTTTGCTTGTTGGTCCGACATGCTCGCGCGACGGGCCGCGTTGGCTTCGGAGCCTCGCTTCTGCTGTTGGAGGCTTGCAAAGGCAGGCATGAAGCCTGAGCTCTGTGAAGGGGGCATCAGTATCAGATCATTGAGGAAGGGGGACGGGGGACGTTACTCGGCGGCGACCGCTGGCGTTGGTGTTTTGGTTGTTTTGGGGAGCACCAGAGTCCATGATTGCGATTGTGGTGAAGTTGATGATAAGTAGTTTGTCAGATGTCCTTGTATGGAGGACACGATCGTAGTCAATGGTTGTTTGGTACAAGAGTTCAATTGAGGTTGAGGTATGAAGACAAGAAGAGCTTGAGAAGGAGGGGAGGAAGCTGAGCTTATATGTGACAAGGCGATCAGACAACTCGCGGTCGATCTTCAGGTCAGGAAGAGAAGAGGGTACGTAGACAAAGCAAGCTTCCCGCGGGCGTCCTTCCATTGCACCACGCAAAAGGGCAACGCCATCATCACCACTCTCTCTCTCTCTGGTGCCCGTAGCACAGGAGACACCACCACATTAAACCCATCACCCTCCGCCGTGTCAACCATGCATGTAAGTGACGGCAGCGACGGTTCGATAGGCTGGACGCATCCGTAAGCTTTGCGCCCGGGGCCCTCCATCCGCCATCCCACATGCTGGGCCATGCTCCTTTGGAGGAATGGCGCTCGTTGGCCATGACCGAAGTGGCGTCCCTCTTTTTCGCCTCTGGTCCCCTTCTTTTCCGGCTGTGTGATCCAGCAAAAAGGGGGGAGCTCGCCGTCTCGTCCTTCCAGCCAACCAGGTCTCTTCGATCGTCAGACACTGGGGACCTGGAGCTTCTCCCTCACTGTGAATCTGATGTAAAGAGAAGTTCCCTTTGAATCATCACCTGCCCCCAGAAGCAAAAAAAGGGAGGGGGTGAGAGAGCTTCCCTTGGGAAGCGGGGAGGGTGGAATGTCCGCCCTGTGCAGCATCATGGCTGTTCTTTTTTCACTGAGGGACGCTGATCTTGACCCGTTTTCCCCCAGACCCAGACGCGGAGAGGGCTTGTCAAAGCAGGTCACACCACCACACTCGGCAGGGGAATTACTAACACACAAGACGGAGAGAGTCCAGGCCAGCCACAGCAGCAGCAGCCCCCAGCCTGCAGCGTTACATTTTGCGGAGGTCGGAGGGGACCAGTTGTCCGTCGGTTGCAGCTTGGGCTTGTTCATGGATGCAATTCCCCCTCTTCTAGTCAGGGATTGATCATGATATCAGAACCGTAGAGGGATTGGTACATATTACCACCTTCAATGACGACGTTGAAGTGGGAATTGGGATGCGTTCAGCAGAAGCGGGGCCAACCTGGCGTACGGGGCTCGAGGTCCGGTGGGGCCGGCCGGTTCGGGGCCTTGTGGGGCTGTTGTGTTCGTCCTCCAAGCGAGAAAGAGGCAAGTGCCGGAAGCGGGGGAAAGAGACTTGGCAAGCAAAATCAATTGAATTGTTAAGCAATGGATAAGAGAAGACAAGAGGTTCACATGAAAGATGGTGACTAACAGACATTGGATGATAATCTTGCAGTAAAAGTAAAGTAAAGATTTCAGGGTCCCTTCAAAACGGTCAAAATGTCGTGTATGTAACCTTCCTCCAGAGTCAAAGACGTGAATGGCTTCGGTAGCTTGCAAGTTTGTGGGGCAGGGACCCTCGTCTTGGACTTGAAACTGACGACATGACCCGTCTCTAGATCCTCGATTCCCGTGTCTAGTCAGGGTCCTTCATCATCAGGGGCTTTCCCCTCGGTGTTGGAACTATCCGGGCTTTTTTATTTTTTTTATTTTGAAAAATTTCCTTTCGTCTAGTCATGATACTGTACGACAAAATCACGCCCCTCCCTTTCCTGCACCCCGTCTAGATGCCACAAGTCCACTTCTAACACATATGTCGTCTTTTTTTCGTCTCGTATACAATCAACTCAAGCTTACTCCTTCTCTAATCTCACCGCCGGGTTCCTCTCGATAAAGTTGAGATCCACCTTGTGGCCCAGCAGCTCTCGGATGTTGGAGATCTTGTACTTGATCATGGTCGGCCGCTCCAGGCTCAGACCCCAGCCAAACACCCGCATGTCCTTGGGTAGACCCATGGGCTCCAGCATCTCAGGTCGGAACATACCACTATTGCCAATCTCCACCAGCTTGCCCAGACCCTCGTGGTAGCTGAAGATCTCCATGCTAGGCTCGGTGTAGGGGTTGTACGCGGGCTTGAACTTGAGGTTGGTGATGCCCATCTTGGCGAAGAAGACCTCCATAAACTCCATCAGACCTCCCAGGGTCAGTCCGTAATCGGCAATGACACCCTCCACCTGGTGGAACTCAGCCAAGTGAGTAGCGTCCACTGTCTCGTTACGGAACACTCTGTCGATAGAGAAATATCGGGCAGGGGGTGGTCGTCCATCGGGTCCCTTCTGCGCCGCGAGCTTGTACAGCATCGCCGTTGAAATGGCAGTGGTGTGTGTTCGGAGGACCAGTCTTGTCGACTCGTCGGCCGACCAGGGGTATCTGTAGCCGATCGATCCAAACTTGCCGTCCTGGTGCACCTCCTTAATGTTCTCCCAGTACTCCTCCGTGTTCTGTCCCTCCTGCTCCGTCCGTGGCCTGTCGCCCACCTTGGGGTCCGAGATGTAGAAAGTGTCCTGCAGATCACGGGCAGGGTGCTGCTGAGGCACGAAGAGGGCGTCAAAGTTCCAGAATCCCGTCTCGACGAACTTGTTGGTAGGCATCTCCTCGAAGCCCATCTCGAAGAAGATTTGTCGGAACTCGTGTCGCACCTTGTTCAGGGGGTGGAGAGCACCGGCGTTCTGGTCGGCTCCCAGGGCCTTGAAGTTGTAGGGCTTGAAGTTAGCCGTCTTCCACGAGCCTGACATGATCATGTCGGCTGTCAGGTCGGTTTCCTCCTTCTGGATCTCGAGGGCGAACTTGGGGCCCTGGGCCATCTTGAAGCTGATGACCTTTTGCATCTTGATGAGTTTTCGCTTTCGCAGGTCGGTCAAGATCTTGGGCTCGTGGGTTCGGGTCTCCTTGATCTGGAGGAGCTGGGCTCGGGTGACATCCTCGATCGACTCGGCCTGAAGATAAGAGGTTAGTTATCATTCAAGGGCACTTGCTTTAAGTGTTACGGCACTTACAGTAGCAACAAGCTTTCCATCCTTGCTCTTGGAAATCCACTTCTCCTTAAAGGCCTTGCCCTGGCCGACCTTGGTGACAGTCTTGTCGCCAATCGCCTGCTCCAGCTCCTGAATGGACAAACCCTCAACAGCGTTGCGAAGGGCCTCAAAGACACGCGCCTCGTGGCTGCCATGCTCGGCAATCTTCTCAGCCTCGGGCTCAAGAGCAGCCTCTTCTCGGTCAATTGTCTCGTAGGTGATCATGGATCGTGAGGCCAGACGGTCGAGGGCGGCCTTAATATCCTGGAAGGCGATGGTGGGGAAGGCCTCAGCGGAGAGGAGGGGGCTCTGGGCCGAGAGGGCCTGGAGGATCTGAGAGGTGAGATCCCCTGCGGGGGCAGAGCTTGAGGTTGTCATGACGGGCGCTTGTCTCTGTATCTGGTGAATCTGAGACGAGTTTGCTCTTCTTCTAAGTCGTCGTTGTTCGTCTGAGTCACGGCAGAAATTATTTGGGCCGGTGCTGCACCACCCACCACTGCACATCCGATGGCGGGGTACGGAGGTACTTTGGCCAGCTTCAGTGTGTCCCGCGTTTTTCGGGGTTACCCTTTCTCCGATATCCGACCTCCTTGGCCGTTTCTGGCCTGTCGGTAGTCGTAAGTGTCAGTCACATATGATCCCTGCCAATCCTATCATGGCCTCTCCCAAGCTCCAACAACTCCGTTCCCACCTCTCCAGGCTCCCATAAGAACCCGTATTTTGAAATTTCCTAGTTCCAGCCTGTCGCTTTCTCATTTCTGTTGTCGATTCGATCTTCTGAGCTTCCATCAACCACACATCATCCCCCAGAGTCGCCCATGATCTGCACGTGCTCTTCTTGAGCTATCGCCCTGCTCATATGCAGAACTGGCTCGCCCACGAACCCGAGAACAGATGACGAGCCCCGAGAATGAGCCATGATGCCTCGCCGAGCTCTACGGCGCGAACCGATGCTCCTCCTGTCGAGCCCCTCCCCGCGTCCTCTGCTAGCCGTGTCACCCGGGACCTGCTATCGCCTGAGCAGCCCAGGACCTCCCGGTCGCGCGCCCAGTCGCACTCACAACGCCGCAAGAAGAAGAAGAGCAGGAAGCGGCGCAATCCTGGCCTAGCGAGAAAGTTGGAATTCATTACACATTTGCTCAAGAGTCTTGATACCCTGGTGTTTGCGGAGTTAAGCGCGCTGTATTATATGGAGTATGCCAACATCCGCCCTTGTTTACATGCCCAGCTTGCGCTTACAAATGTCTGTCTCTAGATGCTCCATGTTTCGATTTATCCTTCGATCTGTCGGCCAGTACATGTATTTGACACCTAAGGATGAGTCATTTCCCTTCCTCACGCCCGCCAGTCGCATACATGTCGTGTTAGTCGTCATTCCCAACCTCATCTGCATGCTCCTCCATCTCTTTGCTTCGCTTCCGATTGGACCAGACTACCATCGAGGCTACATGCACGGCGGCTTGGTCATTGACTTTATAGGTCAGAAGCCGCCAACATCGCGGATCTACTACCTCCTTGCCGATATTGCGATACTGGCCATCCAATGTCTGATGCTGACGGTACATACGGAAAGGGAAAGGCTTCGCCTGACCCTCAAGACATTCCGACCTCTAATACCGGACGTCGCCCAGGAGATGGGCCCCACCCTAGAAGACCTAGATGCAGAAGAGCGTGGCGTATCTCGGGACATGCCTGGCTCGTTACCACCGAATGAGACAGAAGACATTGAATTGCAACCGCTCAGGCCGATCAATGAGGCAGAAGAGGGCAGCTCGCAGTCGGGAGAACCAGAGCCGCCTGCCAGAGAGTCGCCAGCAGACGAGCCGACAAGGACCTATCTTTCGGACGTGCTGAGCTCTGGAAATGCAGTCATTGGCGAGTATCATGTCCTGCACTCTTTGCGCAACGCAGCGATGGATCTCGAGAGGACGGCAGCACACTCCCTGCGCACTATTAGCTACGGAGCGACCATGGCAGCCATTGAAGCCCGCAGGCGGGGAGTCACCGTACCAGCTCGCCAGGGGCAGACTGATAGACGGCAATGAGATGCAAGAGATAATTGTCAGCGACTGTGCCATTGATTTTTCCGAATGCATGCATGAACTGAATATGAATTGCTTCCTTTGCTTTACGCTATTTTCCTGCCAACATTGCCAACGCCAGTACCCTTAACAGAAACAATGATATCATGGGTGTCGTCCTCGACATCTCTCAAGCCCCAGCTGCTCGCGCCAAATGTCCTTAGATCTCTAGCCAATCCAACCATCTCTTCAGTTCCAATTACATCACGGCCGATCCTCAGACGACCAACATCTTCTGATCCCATGGCCATGAGAATGAGAACCGTTTTGGCAGAGGTCTGAGTAGCACATCCACCCTGCGAGATGGTCTCAAGTAGCTGAAAGGCGCATCGCCTGCCAATATCCTCAGGGACCACACCACCTGAAGGCGGAACAACCACGTCGGCCGAGTAGAGCACACCAACTGCGCTCGACTCGGCGACCAAGCTCAGACCAAACCCAATTCCCAATCGCCTCTTGCTTCCTGCCTTGTCACCCGTGGGCACGAGCGGCGCCTGGTCGTACTGAGCAGCAATATGGATATCGGACACCAGGGGGTTGAGGATCTCGCGCGCCGAGTGGATCATTCGGGCATTGTTCGAGGCAGACACTCCAGTGCAGTATGCGACACCTCGGATCCTTTTTATCCGGCCGGGGCTTCGGTTGAGATGTAGGGTCTTGGGTAGTCGCACTTGACTCGCGAATCGCAACTCAACACATCCACCGCCGCCTCGTCCTCCTGGTCCTGCGCAGGATCGTCCAAGCACCCTCAGCTCTATCCGCGCGGGAGGAATGCCAAAGAGGCCGAAGAGGGGGAGGATGGCGGTACGGAAAGAGTCGACGGAGATGTCGCCCGTCTCGGTGGAGGATGTGATGACGCCGGGGCCCGAGATGCGGACGTTCATGTGGGCTTTCGAAAAGGGCGCCAGAAGGCAGAGAGGCATGAGGAAGTAGGTGATGCCTCGCGTGTTGTTCATGGAGATGTTGTGCTCGATGACGTCTCCATCAGAAGCTCCAAAGCCGGCAATAGTTCCTGTGATCAGACCAGGATGGTATGTGATTGTCGTACCCGAGTACGAGATCTGCATAGAACTGCCATTGGTGACGGCCTCGAGCAGGCGCAAGAAGGAAATCTCATGAGGGGCGAGACCAGGATTTGTGGGCGACGTGCTTCGAATCTTGGAGATGTGAACAGGTTTACCGGTCAGCGTTGATAGAATCAACCTCTGGGTAAAGTGCCGGTGTCCTGTGAACCGGAGAAACTCTGGCGAAGGGTTCGACATTTTGCTGTGGTTGGGGTATCTTGAAGTCGCAATATTGCAGCTTCGCCAGCGGTAGAGCAAAAAAATATCTTTCTGCCGCCTGGAAAAGTTGCTTGCGTCGCCAGATGGGGTAGGCGGTGTGACCCCCACCCACTGTAAAGAGCAAGACTTCAGTGTCTTTAGCGTCTTATCGATAAAGGACCAATGATTGAATTGTGCCCGCCAACTGCCCGAAAAGTTCGAGATCCTCACGCCAAACGAGGCTTGGACACTGCCATTGCGCACTTTAGCCATTGAGGATGGCGGGTCGACCGCTTTTATTCGAGCTACGATGCCGGAATGAGACGATATGTCGCTCATGTCGATTGGCGATCCGACACCGGCCGACACAGCAACCATGGATATCAGCAGCAGCGCACAGTTCGAAAGCCACGGCGCAACGACCGGTTAACGATGCTGTAGCCCGAAAGCCGAGCAGATTCGAGCTCAGACAGTACCTCGACCGTATCAAGGCGCTTCGAAATCCCAAAAAAGACACAGACGAGAAGTTTACCGTTCGGTTCTTCGAGCAGGAGGACAATAAGAGGACAGAACTGCCCAGTGAGGAAGCCTTTGGCGCATCACTACATGAGGTTGATACTTCAGGTCTCAAGGATGCTCTGATAGAGATCAAGAATGAGATGGGTGGGCAGGATGAAAAGGCAGCCTTCCAAGAGGTCGTGGATCAACTAGGTCAGGACTGGGACAAGATGAAGACGGCTGATGACTTGGAGAGGATTATTGCAAAGCTAGACGCCTACACGGCAGCGATCGATGAGGAGATTGACAGGACTGGCGCAGACCTTCCCAAGGAGATACTGGAAGAGCTGGACTTGGAGCTACCAGGGTTGCCCGAGATGGGAACCCTCGGCTCTCGAATAGCCCTACCTCAAGTCCCAGAGAAGCCGTGGACAATCAATCAACGGAAAAAGGTCGCCCGGCTCAACACAGTCTTGGCCCGGACGGCGAGGGACATGCGCCGAGGGACGAAGCTCACCACAAAGACTGTGCAGGGGTTGTTCAAGTCCTACCACGCTGCCCGGCTCTCCCTCGCCCACGGCTGGAGCCAGGTTCCTGTAGAGGTCTGGGATCTGCTCTGGAAGGTCTGTTCGGCGGATGAGTCGGTCAACATCCATCGACTATCACACCTTGCTCTCTTGTCGCGAGACATGAGTGAGGCCAAGGTCACTTTGAACCCTGCACAGCAACTGTTGACCATTGAGGCGGTATTCGTTGATGGATGGGAGACAAAGGCCATCGAAAACTGGAAGCGATGCATCAGCTCTCTGGGTGACGAGAACGCCGTGACGTTCCAAGAGTTCTGGGAGCTCGGCGTGAGGATGTTCTGCCGAGTTGGCGATCTAGACCAGGCGCAGCGAGCCGTCAACAAGCTCATCGAGAAGCAAAAGGATCCCCGCATCCTCATGCCCCTGATCCGAACATGGTCGGAGCTCGGTACAGAAGAGGGTCAGGAGAAGGCATGGTTGGCGTACCGGCAGCTCCGCGAGCTCCTGGGACACGACATGAAGCTCACCGACTACGACCAGGTGATATCCTACTTCCTAACCACCAATCAAACCGAGAACGCCCTCTACGCATTCGTCGACATGATGAGCGACGGCAAGATCGACCTGAAGAAGCAAAAGTACATGCCTTCGGTCGTGGCTAACAAGTTCTTCTTTGGCAAGTGGCTAAAGAGGCTCATCGGAGCGGGCGACCTCTCCGGAGCGGAGAGCGTTGTTGAGTTTATGAGGAAGAGGGGCATCGAAGCATCGCCCATCCAGCTGAACGGCCTCATCGGTGCTTGGCAACGGTCAGGGGGTACTGAGGATTTGTATAAGGCGGACCAGATGGCTTGGGGAATGATTGACTCCCGAATCGACTTTGTCAAGGCTCGAGGAAGTGGTGGCTCCTCCAAGGACAAGGCAGTAGAGGCTGCTGGCATGAACCCATTCCCTCGAGCTACACTGGAGACGTTCTCTCTCTTGGCAGAAAACTATCGTCTCCGCGATCTCCACAAGCATCTCTTGATGCTATGGGAAGCGTTCAGAGAGGCTGAAATGAAGGCCGACTCGTTCGTCATCAACCAACTCCTCGAGTCGTATATCCAGGCGGGCCAGTCCAAGGAGGCGCTCGAGCTCTACAATACGCTCGTGACGGAAAAGGGCGTCGAACCTGATCCGTATACCTTCAGCGCGCTCTGGAAGACGCTCGCCATCAACCGACTTCACATGCCCTCGGCAGGGGCCATCCCCGGCATGGTCTCGTCGACCCGCGACCTCTTTGCCGAGACGGCCAAGTTCCGGCATGTTTTCGCAACTGACGGTGGCATGGACGGACAGCTCGCACGCAAGATCCTCCACACCTTCCGTCGTGTCGGTGATCGTGCTGGCCTCGTCGTCGCGCTGGCCGCCCTCCGCGACATCTTCAACTTCTTACCACCTGAGACGCTCGTCCTCGAGATGATAATGGGCACGACAAAGCTAGCGTGGGATACGCCAACACACCGCCGTCGCCTCGTACACGCGAAGCGAAACCTCGACCGCGCCATGCTCGACTGGGCTGAAGGAGACGAGTCAAGACTTGAAGGCGAGCGCCGTGGTGAGGCCCTCTTTGAGTATCTGCAGAAGCAGTACTGGCCTGAGGAGAACGATCACGGCAAGGTGTTTAGGGAGGCGGCGAAAGAGATGGGAGTGTACGATGTGATGAAAAAGGGCAAGGGGAAGGGGTAAAATAAAAATAGGAGCATATATCGGCGCTTGGGGGGGGGGGGGGGACTTGTATGGCATCTCTCCAATTCAAATAGAGCGACGAGGTCGTCGCATGTTGTATACTAGGTACGCATACACGCTCATAAGAAGCGTTGGGAATAACTTCAAGATGAAATGATGCACGGCACAACGGCCTAGACGACTCGAGTGAGATATATATTAGTCAAGATGTATTCGTACAAGCCCATCTCAAAGACTTTTAAAATCAACCTAGAAGAACACAGGGACCCAAAAGGGGTCTTTTGGACCCTCTCATTCCACTTGTCCGTCCTCTCCGAAAACTCCATCGCTATGCAAAAACACAAATCCTCCATCTACCTATGACAGGTCCATCTCGTGATCCAGCCTGTCACCCACAGAGCTAAGCCCGGACTCGTCGTCGCTGCCCGCATGGCCGTTTTGCTCTGCCCTCTGCCCCTGGTTGCGCTGCTGCGGTTCGGGCTCAGGACTGAGTGAAGCAGATGCTGTGCGTTTGTAGATCCATTCTGAGATGCTCGTGTCTGGTCCGCCCTCTACTTGTACCTCTCCTGCGTCGTGTCCCCTGCCTAGGATTGTTCCGTGGTATTTTGCGTCTTCGCCCGTCTTGCTGTGCTTCTTCTTCAGAGCTACACCACGATCATTAGCTTGCCGTTTGTAGAAAAAAACCCAATGCAGCAAAAACTCACCATTGAGGTAATCAGTCGCATCCATCTCGCCGTCACCGCTACCAACCTCCATCATCTCCTTCATGCGCTGCCCCGCAAACCAGGCGATGAACTCTTCTAGGCCGCGCAAGTCCTCCTTGTCGTGGAACAGCTCCTCGGCGGGTAGTCGCTCTGGCATGAGGGCACCCGCGTCCTGCAGCGCCATGCGGATGTCGACGATGGTGAAATCCGCGCTGTCGCCTTGGTTGTGCGCCGCGTGGTCGGCTGTGCTCTGGCAGAGCAGCGAGAGGTATCGGGCGGCGAGGTCCGTCAGCGAGTCGAGCACTGCCGGTCGCGTCGAGTGGTAGCCCGTCGAACGGAGGATCTGAAGTATGGAGGGGCGGAGGAGCGCGTGGAAGAGGGAAGGAGGCGTCGTCATGATTGAAGATGTTCGTCTTGAGCGGTAATTGTAATCGTCGCGAAGGAAAAGAAAAGCTCGGTAGAGGTCGATAGGTGGATGGTGGTGCTCTACTCGTCGTCGCCTCGTTTTCGCCGTGTCTGAGTCTGCGCCTTCATCGGGTTCAAATCTGGAGTCTCGCAGCAGCGCATGTCCGACCCAAGCGCTGTGGGATCGCTCCTGCTCTAGCGATTATGAAGCTATTCGCGGTAAAGCTCTTTATTGGTGTTGGTGTTGCATGTGTTTGAGCTTGGGGAGAGAAGAGCTTCCATCTCATGGACCCCAACGAGGTTCAGCCTGGCTGAGCCTAGCTAGGGAAAAAGTGGAGACCCTCACACCTCAGAAATATCTTGTTAAAGAAGGAACATTTTTGGTGGCATTGATGTAGGCATTGTAGTTAGGTATTCAAACACAATCTTCATTTATTATCCAACCTCTTTCAATTTCAATTTCAATCATCCGTAATCTTACAATCACGCGACAGTTACAACTCCTACACAGTCTTACATGGTCAACTTGCCAGTCTCCTTCTCAAGCTTGGACTCATCCGCAACACCACTGTACTTGTTGATCCAATCCAGCACCTCTCTGTGCCATACCAGCGAGTTTTCGGGCTTTAGCACCCACTGCAAGAAAGTCAGCAACCAGAATCAACCCCATTTTCCATATAGATACTTACGTGGTTCTCGTCAGGGAACATGACAAACTTGCTGGGAACTCCTCGCGCCTGGAGTACATTGAACATAGCCAGTCCCTCCGAGATGGGAAGACGATAGTCGAGTTCGTTGTGGATCACCTATCACAGAGTAAGTATATACAAGAAACCACAGGGGGGATACTCACCAGCTGGGGGGTCGCCCATTCTCCAGTGTACAGAGAAGGATCCCACTGTGCATATCCGGCCCTATTGTCCCAGAGCGTTCCGCCAAAGTCATGCTCAGGGAAGAACAGCTCTTCGGTCGACCACTGGTTCTGCGTAGAAAAGACACCGTCGTGGCATACCAGGGCCTTGAACTTGCGTCCGAGGTCGTGGCCCTGCACCCAGTCTGAATTCGTGTTAGCACTGCAACATCTACACGGACACGACAACTTACTGATCATGTATCCGCCATATGACGCTCCCAAGGCAACAGCTCGGTCCGTGTCGACATAGTCCATCTGGTTTTCGATATACTCGAAACACTTGACGAGATCATCGTACGGAGCACCTCCCCAATTGTTGGCAATAGCATCAATGTGGGCTTGTCCGTAGCCAGTGCTGCCCGTCGGATTGGGGCACACCACCACGTATCCTTGTTCGGCAAAGATAGCCGGGTTCCAACGAGTGCTCCAGTCATCAGTCCAAGCAGACTGCGGTCCTCCGTGAATCAAAAAGGCCAGAGGGTACTTCTTGGATGAGTCAAAGCTGGAGGGCAACATGACCAAGGCGTGGTTGTCATAACCAGTCGATCCAGGATACCAGATCTCGGAACACTGAGACTTGGACAGGCCAAAAGACTTTCCGTTCTTAGAACTAGCCGAGACCACCTTGACCGACTTGGTCTCTGGGTCAAGTACACCGTAGCTTGAGCTTTCAATCCGGGACTTGGATGTGATGAGAAGAGAATCACCATCTCCCAAAAGGTGGGCTTCGACGACAGATCCATCCTCGTGGATAGGCTCTGGGAGCTCCCGGGCCTCAAGGGGATCAGAAGGTAGCTTCCAAAGAACCATTCTTCCGTGCTTCTCGGCCGCGACATACAGCACCTTGTCGTCTTTCCTCCAGATTGCCCAGTCCGGCCTGAGATCCCAGCCACCCTCGTCATCATCCGTCTGGTAGAACTCTTGCACGTTGCTCAAGTCAGTAATATCAGGGATCAACAGCAGCCTCGTTTTGTCAGACTCGTACTGCTGGTGCTTCATCCTGGCGAATACAAGCTTCTTGCCATCGTTGGAAAAGGAGGGGGCCACGCTGTAGCCTCGTAGAGTTCCAGTGTGGACGATTTGAGGAACAGGAGGCTTATCGAGCCAAGACTTGAGAGGCACATAGTAGAGATCAGTCTTTGTGTTTCTCGCAGGGTTCAGCTCGGGGTCCTTAGACACAAAAGCAATGCCTGAGGCTGAGATATCAAAGTCTCCGGCACCACCAAAAGGCGGCACAGGACAGCTCAGGCTAGTGCCGACCAGGAGGTTGGTAAGACCAGACTGCTCAAGAACCCATTTACCGTCCTTCTTGGACAGTACACCATACCAAAGCGAGTTCTGATTCTCACTGTTCCAGGCATCCCAGTGACGGACAAAGAGGCCTGTGTAGATCTTGACCGAGGTGTGAGTCTTAGTCTCGGCTGCAGGCCAGTACATGTCTCCCTTGGGGGTGGTCAAGGCGGAGCAGCAGAATGCAACCTCATGGTGAGAGATGGACTTGGCCTTTGGGTTTGCGATGCTGCCAGCAAAGCAATGGATCATGTGTGGGCTTGAAGTGGTGTTAGTCCAGTTCACTAAGATGCTTGAGTGGAGGGGTCCTTACGCCGACTTGTCAAAGACGTGCTGGGAGTACAGCATAGAGCACCCATTTTCACTAGTCTTGATAAAGGCAATCTCATGCTTGCCAATCCAGATAGGGTCGCTGGCAGCCGTGTCCTCAGAGATGAGGTGAGAAGAGCCATCCTTGATGCTGAGAACACGGATCTGAGAAGACTTGGCGTGCTTGTCGAACGAGTAGGACGAGACCTGGACGCGTCAGCAAATAGAGTGACAGCAGAACGGCGGAATTGAAGCCATCGTCAAGGCTTACGTACCGTGTAGAGGACAAGCTCGCCGGTGGAGTTGGGGACGCCGGTGGAGCGGCGCGGGGCCGACAGCAACACCTCGGGGGTGAACCGGGTGGCCTGTCTCGTCATCATGGAGGACTATTGAGGGAGAAGAAGTGATAGTATGGTTATAGGATAATGGAGCATACAACAACAGTGTATGCGAGGAAGAAAGAAGAATACGAGGCTGAGTGATGAGAGATGTTGTTGGAACTGTGCCCCGTTGAAACATCCATCATAGGTAGGTAAGAGGTACCTTGCCCCCTCTCTTACCTTACCTACTCCTCATCACCACCGCCCGCTCGGCCCCTCTCTTCCGTCCATGCCAGCATCAGCCGCCCGGTAACGTGAGATCTCGTGTTTTGTTTCAGGATCAAGCGGTTATGTTTACTTGTACAGATATTCCTCATCAATCCTCTCTTCCATATGAGATACCTATTATCAGGTACCTATCCAGTCATTAACATCATTCCCCTTGTTCCCGACTCTCTCTCTCCTCTTAATGCAAGACCCCGCATTACATCCGTCGGCTCAACGAGCCTCGAGTAACCAGCAAGGTTCAAGCTCCAGGGAGCGGGGTGGCGTTACCAGCGCCATCATGATCCGCGTTGCTTCAAGAGCTAGCTCCTCACTCTCCCCCAGTTTGGAGCTCGCTAGCTCCATCTCTAGCTCTTGACAACCCTGTTGCCGGGTGGTTGGTACCACGTTCGTTCCATTCCCAACCTCCACGGGGGCACGGGAGCATGGGATAAACTTGAAGCATCAAGCATTCTCTTGATAAAGTCAGACCTCGGTAACTTCATTCTGACCGCCTCTACTAGACTATCACCAATCATGTCCCTGCTAGTGCCATTACGGCTTCAGATTCGCGTCAATCAGATCTCTCCACTGTGAATTGTCCTCTTTAGTTGCAATAGACAATGCATTTATAATGCCCAGGTTACACTCTTTCAAACCATTATAAGGATCAATAAGTGTCGCGTGACACTATCCACAAGAGGCAACTCGTTCAAAAGTCGCTCTTGGGCATCTAGCTATCAAAAACTGCCCTTCCAAACGCCGATTCAAAGCCGTGATTCCACTTGAATTCCAAAACTCCAAGCCATATCCATTCTTACAATCACAATACCATCAACACTCTACCTCCGCTGCGCTCCAAAGTTTGTCCGCTTCTTACTCGCCGCTGTGTCGTTCTCGCTGTCCTCATGGTCCACCGTCTTCTTCTTCGACTTGTTCGCGTTCTTACTAGCAGTTGCCGATGTCGGTGTCGGGTGGTTCGAGCCTCCGTCTCTGAACGCGGCCGACGAGGGTGTTGCGCCTGAAGCTGGCGTTGAACCTCCTGATCCAGGAGCGATACCTTCCAAGTTGTTCGGTCGGTACGAGATGGATGATCTTGAAAACACTCGGTTCTGTTCCATGGTTCCAGCCTTGCGACGCTGTGCCGCTGCGCCACTAGTTCCCTTCATGTAGTTGTCGAAGCCCGTGATGATGTTGCCGCTCGGTGTGCTGTCGAGGTACGCGGTTTCCTTCTGGGCGATGCCGTCTTCAACCTGCGTCTATCCAAGAGTTAGAAACAAGCGCTTGTCACAATCATTAGCGATTCAGAACTCACCAAGCGCCTCTCAAGAAGCCTGCGCTTCTCAACAAGATCCCGCACTCGGGCTTGCGCCTTCTTGTATTCGGACATGGTCACTTGCCCGGCCCCCGATCCAACAGCGTTTCCAGCCTTCCTTTCTGCCATCCACTCAAGCTTTCAGACGGGGTCGATTCGTTCAGATCGGTATCGCAACGCGCTGATGAAATGCGACGCAGTTGAAAGTCGTGTTCAAGAAAGGAAATCAAGTTAGGCTACCTCCGGTTGAAATCGCGGGGCGCGGCTGAGGACGCGGCTAGGGGCGCTTGCGCGTCAATGGTAAAGTGGGCCATTGCGCTCGTGTTTGGACCACCCATGTAGGTAGGTACCCCATCACCAAAAAGACATGGAGGTATCTCAAGCATCCTTTTCCTCCTTCAAACACCAAAAAGATAATCTCATGTGTTGCACATGGGGCGAACTCTCCCGCCGGGAATTGAACCCGGGTCTCAAGCGCATTGTTTTTGACAAGCTTGCATACTGACCACTATACTACGGAAGATGGTGGTTGTGCGCAACCATTGTAGCGCGAGTTCGGTGTCACGTGGACCTCGGAATGGTGTCTATAACCTCTGTCCTACCTGCACGGGAGATGCTGCAATCCATGTAAGAGGTAAATACACAAGCATTTCCCAGTCAGCGATTATCACAACGTTCCAAAAAATCATGTTCTTTTATTTATTACTCTAGAGAAAACCCATTCTGCTTTTGTCCCAATCCCGCCCTGTTCACGCCCCAACCCGAAACACTATATATACCTACCTACCAAGCCACGAGTAATCGATGTAGAAAGGATACCACTGAGCAGCACTTGCGTTGTTGTTAGCTTCGATCCCTGAAGAGATGATCGCGGATGGTTCTCATCTTTCCTGCCATGGGCATTCATGGATGGCCGTAATTGGCAAGGATTCTACCGCTGGCTATCGATGACGAGAATCAGCGCCTTTCCCTTTTCAAGATGTTCATGCCCAGACTAACCTCTCGTCAAGTAGATGCCGCTGGTTCTGCCTCGGGCTTGGTTGGTGGGGCACGAGATCCATCTTCAGAAACATCAGCTAACTTGTCTCTGGCCCTTGAGCGTGAAGAAGCTGAAGAACTATTGCGTCGTCGACCGCTGGGCGATTCCCGTCTCTTCGCTTGGCGTTGGCCACGCCGCCCAGGGCTGGGTCGCCTTTGTCGGCGTCGATCGTCCTCTACCTCCGAAGAGTTGTCTCTTCGACCTCTGCCTTTAGACTTTCGGTCGTGTGCCGCACTGCTGGAACGGGTACGACTGCGGCTACGGCTGTAACTGGGACTGCGACCTCGGCTCCGGCTTCGGCTACGAGACACAGAAGTCCCCCTGGATCTTGAAGAAGACATGCTCCTTGAACGACGCCTCCGGCGATCTACCGATCGGCTTCTTGAAGAAGAGTATCGTCTTCGCTTTGGGGAAGGAGAACGTCGCTCGGAGGATGCAGAGCGAGATGCAGCAGCTTTACGTCCTCCATCAGTTCGACGGTTTGCTCGGCCTCGGTAGGTGTCGCCTCCGGGCGATCGTGATCTCTTTCGCCCGTCTCTTCGTCTTCCGGGTGATGAGGGTCGCCGCCGACTGTCAGATTTGTTTGTGCTGCGCGACGCACTACGGCCGCGCGAATTCGATCGAGATGAGCCGGATGCTGAAGGCGATCGAGCAGGGGACCTTCGTCGACCAGGTCCAGCTCTACCGCCACCGCGCCTCCCACGAGGGACGTAACTGTCGCGACCGTAGGAGTCCCTCGAGTCGCGGAAACGGGGACCCGGAGATCGAGACCTCCCACCTCCTCTCCTAAAGCCTCCTCTTCCTCGGTTATCAAATTCGCGGTCGCCTCGTCGCCCTTGCCAGGTATCTCCACGAGCTGATGCTCGGTCTCGACGATCGCGATCTTTGAGGTCGGCTACTTCGCGATCACGGCGATCCCACTCATCTCGCCTCTTCTTGGCGCTCTCTGCGGCACGATCGGCTTCAATCTGTAGAAAATGCGAGTTAGAATGGAGATATGCAAATGACTGCCGTCTCAACGTACCTTTTCCTGGATGAGCTCCAGCTTTTTAGCTTCGAGGAGCTCCTTAGGCACGCCTTGAGGACTGGCCTGGGCGCTCAACAGCAATCTCCATAGATCTTTACAGAAAGCCGCTGTATCTTTATCGAGGAAGCCCGTGAGTTGGATCTGGAGTGACTTGATGTCTGGCTATCGGCCAAACCATTAGCATGCGCTCGAGGTAGATCAGCAGAGGTTAGTCATACGTATCGCGGGCCTTCGATTAAATTGAAGCAAAGCTCAATCACTACGTCGTCTTCATTCCCAAGGATATCGGATATCTTGCCGGCGATCCATCTGGCCAGACACGTTAGCACGGGGATCAGAAGCGCGACAGAGCTTGGGGCACTCACTTCTTCATGACCTGGAGATTGACCTTTTGCATATCAACCTTCTGGCTAAACTCGGGCGGGAACTTGGTCGACTTCAAAAGCCGCGCATCCACTCCGGTAGCCATGTTGGGTCGAATCGCAATGTCAATGTCTGTGTCGAAAGGGGCGCGTTGTTGGGAAAAAAGCTGCTACTGGGATGAAAAAGTGACGTCGCTGAGCACAGGCTCGAGTCCACGAGACAGACAGCGGAGGCAGCGCCGTGGTCGGGTGGTGCACGGACCACTTTATTCACTGGGTTTGCACGGCAGGAGCTCCCTCCTTGATAGCCTGAGAAGCTGAGCTCCAAACAACAACAGGCCTGCCCCGCAGGCTTTCTAGGGGAGTTTGCGCTGTGCAACCGCTGAAGCCTTTACAAAGGCACGTCACCAATCGCAGCCTGGGATGAGATCCATTTCCTATTAAACATCCATCTCGTGTTTGTCACTGATTGTCTGTCCGAGTCAAAGACTACCTCAAGATGAGTACTCTGCACGCCCCGACTGTGCCCTCTGGGGAGACCAGCGCTTCTATTACCAACGGCGATGCGGGGCATCTGAGCTTCGCCGAGTTGGAGCGAAAGAAAGATGATATTGAGGCCGAACTCAAGGCGCTCGGCGGAGTGCTTGACTCGGTACCTATGTTCAACGCTTGAGCCTACAGTATCATGTACTAACAAGAAACTCAGCATGGCGTGGACATGAACACACCTCTCTTGACCAGAGATGGATTTCCTCGTGCAGACCTTGATGTTGCTCAGAGTATGGCTTCCAAGTCATGCTTAACATCTCCCAACTAATCATTCCACAGTTCGAACCACAAGGGCCAGAATAATCCGTTTGAGGAACGATTACACGGCACTCATGACCAGGATTGAAAAGTTCCTGCATGAGCATTTCGCCAGCCTCGATGAAAACGATGCCGAGCCAGCTCCGAGCTCTGGCACAACCCAACCCGTTTTGCCAGACTCTTATTCCGCACCCTTGGACCCTCCGTTTGCCAAAGTCAATACCGTGGCCGCAGGAAGTCCGGCAGAGAGCGCAGGCCTGAAGCCTGGTGATGAGATCCGTAACTTTGGCTACGTCAATCGGGCCAATCATGACAACCTCAAGAAGGTAGCAGAGTGTGTTCAGGGAAATGAAGGAGTGAGTGGTCATGATGCCGTAGCAACCCGAGCATGCCAGCTAATCATGCGCCAGAGCAACATTTTTATCAAGGTATCCCGCTCAACAGGCGTGGCAGAGCAGCAAGAGCTACGCTTGACTCTGACCCCGAGAAAGGACTGGGGTGGTCGAGGAATGTTGGGCTGTCATATCCTGCCTCTGTAGGCATGAGCAGGCAATGTACGCGATGACAGGCCAAAGGAAATTTGCAAGGCGAAATATGACCTCGATTGAAGATTTGCTCACGTAATGTACGATTAGGTAACATGATAACAACGATGCAAAAGGCAGTCTCCATGAGCATTATTTGACCCAACATTGGGAGCCTAATGTGTTGTCTACTTTGAGTTTGATGTCCCAGTGAATTGATGCCAAGTCAACAGCCACGATAGGCACCTTACATAAGGCATCGCATCGCGGCGCAGTTGATGATTACAAAGCACCTTGGAAGTTTAGACATCAACGTAGAGGTTGAAGGATGCTTGGCACTCCTATCATGATGTCGATATTCATGTGTTGGTGATATGACAGACAAAGACAAGGTGGCCAGGGACAAGTAGCGACCGATTGAGTGACATGCCGTTTATCAGATGTTCAACAAGACAACCCAGAGCGTAGTGCTAATAGTTACCTTGGTAGGTAAACCAGCATAAATTGTATCAACAAGCCGATGACCGAAGCTATGAAGGTGAAAAAGTGAGGCAAGCGTAGACATGACGGATGAAAGATTCTCATTTCACCTTCCTGTTGATGGCACTAGGAGAACCCACGTGTGCAGAGAAAGATGAACTCGCTGGCAAGGCCTAGACGCTCTTGTTTCCGATAAGGTGATGATTGCGGCCAAGCACGAGATCTTCGAATCAAACTCTCGAGATTGCCTCTACGATTGCTACCTAAAAGCTGCCTAGAGACCCCCTACCCGGAAAAAAAAAGAAGCTGACTAAACACATGCAAGCAAGTAAAGATGGCAATATCCCGAGCAGCCGCCGCTGGACCGATCTACGATGACAAAAGGAAAGACGAGCTGGGCAAAGCTGCCGATAGACCGCCTGAAATGTCACCTTACATGGATGGATTTCTTTGTTGGGAGCGAGCAAGGCCTGGGCGGCCCAACTGAGGATAGGAGCAGAGGAGGTACCCAGTTCTGTAGTCAGACCCAAGGCACCAGCAGGCAGCCCGGCGCACCGCCCGCGGAGCAAGCCGCAGCGAACAGGAGAAGGCGTGCGACCGAGTCAACTCGGCGGTGCCCAATGACAAGAGTGGAATGTTCCAGGCGGTGACGGCGATAGCAGGCCATGGTGACGCTGAATCGCTGGCAGTGAGTGGGCAGCCTTTTCCGCCGTCATGGATCCGTGCTGCAATATCACGTGCAGGCAGCCCACCCTTGGGGCGACTGAATTTTTCGCTTTGAGGCCCTTCCCCTGCCCAAAGAGTTCCCCGCCGCCTTCAAAACATCAGGTTGACCAGCTCTCTTTGAAAGTTCGTCAATCAACCTCGTACCCACCCCCAGCGACGCTCTCCAGGTATTTAGAGTCCCCATCTCCTCGCTCCCCTTGGACTCTCTTCCAGTTCATCACCCCGAACGACTCTCTCTTGCGCCGTGCCGCCCGCTCTGCACCCAGCTAACTCCCGCATCATCGCAGCACCCCGCTTGTTTACATCCTCTCCCACCTGTCGCTACAACACCACAGGCCCGACCATCAAGATGGCTGAGCAGCAGACCCCCACCTTCAAGCTCGTGCTTGTCGGCGATGGTGGTACCGGAAAGGTGTGTAGGATTCCATGACGCAGCGCCTCTTTCGCGATATCGTCGACGGTCGCCGAGCTTTCCCCCTCCGCCCTAGTCGAATCTCGAGAGACGTGGAGCGATCCCTTGCAAGCCATCAACATCGACTAACCATACTCCCTGACGACAGACCACCTTCGTCAAGCGCCACTTGACTGGTGAATTCGAGAAGAAGTACATGGCCACCCTCGGTGTCGAGGTTCACCCTCTGGGCTTCACCACCGTAAGTCTTTGCTTGAACCCCACGTTAGACCTGTGCGGGGCGCTAACCCATGTCCCAGAACTTCGGCCAGATCCAGTTCGACGTTTGGGATACCGCCGGCCAGGAGAAGTTTGGTGGTCTCCGTGACGGTTACTACATCAACGGCCAGTGCGGTATCATCATGTTCGATGTCACCTCCCGCATTACCTACAAGAACGTCCCCAACTGGCACCGTAAGTCAACCCTGTCCACACTACCAAGGAAGGGCCTCGCTAATGATTTCATGATAGGCGATCTCGTCCGTGTCTGCGAGAACATCCCCATTGTTCTCTGCGGTAACAAGGTCGATGTGAAGGAGCGAAAGGTCAAGGCCAAGACCATCACCTTCCACCGAAAGAAGAACCTCCAGTACTACGACATTTCCGCTAAGTCCAACTACAACTTCGAGAAGCCCTTCCTCTGGCTCGCTCGCAAGCTTGTCGGCAACCCTCAGCTTGTAAGTATTTTTACTTTTTTTATCTGCTCACGTGGTATGGAGCTCCAATGCTAACCAAGTTTGCAGGAGTTCGTTGCTGCTCCCGCCCTTGCTCCCCCCACTGCTCAGGTCGACGAGAAGCTTCTGGAGGAGTACCGCAAGGAGATGGACGAGGCCGCCGCCATGCCTCTGCCTGGCGAGCTTTCCGACGATGATCTGTAAATGACTCGTGCGGTCACGGGATACTTTGTTGAGGAGGATGCTGCCGAGTGCCAAAGGAACGGCACGCGGGCAGTGTTTGAGGATGGCACATTGGCAGCCGGAATGACCATTTATGAGGAACGGGGCGAAAGTCCTGGAGTTTACAGCAGCGTGATTATGGGGCGGCACAAAAGATTGGCCGCTATGCCTCTCTTTGATGAGGCAGAAGGGACAGTGCCACTGCAGAGAGCAGTGTCCTATTTAGTTTAGCTAGACTTCCTTCAAAACAGCACCCAGGGCCAAGTTTGCGTGGCTTGGCTAAGACAAAGACCATTGAGCATTTAAGAGGCTTGGTACTTAAGTGATGAGTGAGACCTGGTTGTCCGGGGCAAAGTGTGTATGTGTTTCACCGAGGGTAGTGTCTAGGATTTCTATCCCTTGGGCAATTTGGGAGGATTGCTGGCACTTGGGCTCTGGATCGGGCCACTGTTTGATCAACGCAGTGTTTAATGCGCCAGAAGGGACTTGCCTGCAGCAATGTGCAGATATACATGGGCCAGATCTTGTGAGGGCAACCTTGCCGGGCGGAGCTTGAATGCAGACCTGGTGTCACCAACGGACCAGGCGGTCTGCATCTCATGGATGATTGGACAATGAGTGCCTAAACAAGACTCGCGTTTTGAGAAGCATAAAAACATGCCCAAGCTTGTTGTTGGTTCAATGTTGACCCAATATATCGTCTGCAGAGATGTTGACAACGGATCCATGGAAGAAAACTTGATAGCCTGCTTGTAGTGTCTACCCTATGGCAGCCCGATGATATACGTTCACAACTTGGCACCGGTCACCGGGTAAATGCAATGGATGCTTCTCTGCATTTGATGCAGCCACACTGACGTGATTGCGTTATTCATAACGGCAACGTTGAGTGGTGGCTCGGGGATCGCCGTTGAGGGTGCTCCGAAAACATCCTCAGCTCTTATTATTTACTTTTTGATGCAGCAGCCAGAGCTGAGACGCGCCTAGAGTGCCCCATCAAAACAGAGGCACCCAGGGTGGGTGGCTATACGGCACTACAGGTAGGTAGTGAAATGGGTAGTGATTTTGAGGCAGATAGCAGTGAACCGTCATCTTCTCATCTCAAACATGGCAAATGCATTCTGGAACGCGACTTGTTAAAGAATTAGATGGCCAGGACCGACGAGGCAGGGATCCGTGTTGATGGAAGAATGAATTCAAGATTAGCCTTGGCGCCGTGATTTAGTTAAATGGATGGGATCCATGGATGGGATGGCGCGCAGGAGCACCCCTGGAGCCGGCGTATGCAGCCACTTAATGAAGCAGGGGTGTCAATGAACACGGCCATGAGATGGCCCCCGGGATCATTAAAGCCGTTCACTGACGCGTGGGGCAAAGATCCATGGATGGATGGATGGATGGATGGGGAGCAAGGACGGATGGACTGGATGATGGGATGGATCTGATTTATTAAACATGCCCAGATAGGTGGACTGCATGGCTACTGTCATTGTTTTTTCTTGCTGTCAACATGATTAGACGTGTGGGCTGGGCTGGGCTGAGATGCAAGCAATGATCAGCTGCAATGAGTTGACGATCATTTGACACCATGTTTTTTTCCTGCTCAAGGAGGGGAATGTCTCGGACAAGAAGAACAAGGAGGGCTCCGATGGGATGTCATGTACAGCACAGCAAGTGGATTAATAAAGATGGATGTGAGCAACAAGCGTGAATACGGGATTTTAATGGATCATCAAAATAGAGTTATGTCTCAATGTGTGCACGCGTTGTTGGTGGAAAAGCGCGTCTTTTTGTGGTCGTTGCGGGGGAGATGCATTTGAAAAAACATCCATTTGTGATGATGTATGGGGACGAGTCAGCTCCTCTCGTATCTACCTCAAAACAAGTCCAATGCACAACAAACAACAAGAGGAAAAAAACAATACGAGGCGCGACACACAATACGGACACCGGGTAAAAGTCTGCATATATATACATCATTCATCGCGTCTTTTAAAAAGACGGTCAACGTCTTGGTTAGTAAACTGAAATGGCGGGAAAGACTAGATGATTCGTGAAAAAAAAAGAGCCGAGCACAAAATGTCGAAGGCTGGGTGGTTGGGACGAGCACCTTTGTTGTTCTGTTTTTTTCCCTACGGGCTGTATGTATGTACATTTCAGTGGCCAATCCACTGAAGCTGCAGCGATAAATACAAGAGGTGACAGGGGGGCACGTGCAACGCGTGTTTACAGGGTTGCCCGATTGGGATACAGTAGCGCCAGGCTCGCGGTGGGATTGGTCAGAAACAGGGCTAGGGAAAAAACGCGGAGCAGAGAAGCGCCCAAGACAGAGGGGACCCAGGCGCTTTTCCTGGAG